>VYXB01001479.1:0-89469 GCA_013397135.1 Pachyramphus minor | reverse complement strand
CCCCCCCCCCCCCCCCCCCAACTCTAATTAACTTCTCTGTGCAGTGGCTCAGGAATGCATGCAATCCCTCCTGGAGGGGTTTTTTCCTAATCCTCCATGACAGGACTCACAGCATGCTGATATGGACTCCAAAGACAGATGAGCCAGTGCAACTAGAAAAGCATGCAGCAGATTTACTGCAAAACCCTACCACATTCTGCTCGTTAGTGACAATGAGTCTGAGGAACATCTTTTTTGTTGGTGTTCTTTCTTTGGTTTTTCGTGGTTTTTTTGTGTTTTTTTTTTTTTTTTTTTTTTTTTTTTTTTTTTTTTTTTTTTTTTTTTTTTTTTTTNNNNTTTAGTTTTTGTGTGTGTCTGGTTTTTTGGGGATTTTGTTTTGGTTGTTTATACCATCCAATTGACTTCTGAGTTCACTAAAGAAACAGGTCAGGGACTGTCTGGTTGTGCAGGATTAACAGCAGGCAGGCAGAGAACATTAAAAGGCACTAACTACTGTATGGTTTGGGGTCACAAACTGAACTGCCACCCTCTTTACAGAGAACATCTGAGTCTCGTGAGGAATCCTACTTACTGCAGGCACAGCAATGAGGCTGTCTGAAAAGTTGTAGCAATAGCATGAAACAGCATAGAAATTAACCTCAACTCCAGTCTGGTTGTTAACAGCTAAATTCACTCATAATTATTTCCTTCAATCATTTTTAGTGAAAAGAAACTAATGTAAATTAAAAAGAATCTGAAATAGTCATACTATAATACCACAAAAGGTTCATAAAAAATTCAAGTCTGAGTGGAAGGAAACTATTTTCAGACTAAAAGGGAATGTCACAGGCAGGTGAAGTGCAGAGAAAAAAAAAAAAATCTTAAGCTATTGCAAGTGACCTTGAAGATGGTCCAGAGCCTGTTTTAAAATAATACGATAAAGTAGTTGGAAGAGAGACTTGAAGATGACTGTTAACAATGTAAATATCTAAAATGTTGCATTTTAAATGTTAACTGAAAACCAACCACACAGTAACAATTTTCATGAAAAGCAAATTAAAAAAAAAGTTCACAAATAAAGAGGGAGTGATTAGCAAGATGGAGCCTGATGAACCTTTAGCACTAAAATGGGTATCAAAGTATGCCAGTAAAACATTAGGACTGTGGGTAAAAAAAACCCAATAATTCCACCATACAGTAAGTTTCAGGAATCCAAAAAAAAAAAATTGCCATGAGCAACAAAAGAAATCATACAACATACCGAAAAAAGAGACATTGAAAAAACAAAGTAAAAAATAGGAGAGTATATTTCCATACTTCCCTGGAATTATTGACTAAGCAGTGAGAATCACTAGTTCTAGACTTAACATTGTGCTGTACCTCGAATAAGAGTGGGTTGGGGTCTGGGGGTGTTTTGGACACTGGCCTGGAAATGGGTGAGTTGTCACATTTTGGACAGTTCTCCAGCTGTTCCCTATGGGATCTCAAAACCATTGTGTCACTATTTAAGTAAGAGTCATGCAAAATTTAATCTGAAGTTTTGAGTATTCAGATTTTGTCATATAACGCACTGCTGTCATCCTTATCAGTAACCTGTTAGAAATACCACTCCTAGGAGTTGTTATAGCAAAGAGGAGTGTGTAGCAACATGCTTTCAAATTGACAGGACTCTAAATGAATGATCTCAGCAAAGTCATTTGATGTCCCTTTTTCCCCAAGAAAGAATTGGATGAAAAGCAAGACAGCTAAATATACACACCACACCAAATCAAATTTTCTGACATTAGATGATGACTGATCTCATTCATCAAAGGATTTGGATTTCATTCACAGTGACTCTCACCATGTCTGCAAGATAATGGCAGCTTCCTAGGAGGTGCTCAAAGGATTCAGTGTAGAAGGCAGACAGTGATAAGAGGGTTCAGGGTGCAGGAGAAAGCTGTAATACAATCTGACTGGCTTGGGTTTAGTATGAAAGGAGAATTATTTTAGTACAGAATTTTACATTTGAATTAACATCTGGCCATTAGAACATTTAAAAAAGCAATTGTGATCCATTATATAGATTCAGAAAAGAGAGTCAAGGTAACTATTTAAAAAATAATGTTGAAGCGTTATAGATAAATATTATATATGTGTAAATACCTGCCAATGAAAACAACCACTCAACTATACTCTGCTGCTGTCTGTTGCAAAAGAAAAATTTTTCCAGAAGATGATGCTGAGCTCTGTCCTCAGTGGTTCAAAGTAGGGTCTTAACTTCCAGCACCAAAAGAACAAAGGTTGAGTCTCCCTTATGAAAACAATATGTATTCCATGACCACAACAACTATATTTCTTATGTTTCCATTTGCCCAGCTATTCACACCTCCTATGCTATCTAAAGAAAAACTATAGCAGGAAAATTACTGACATAAACATGTCAGCTTCACATTTCAGCATGAAAAACAGTCAAGCCATTACAGATCTAATACAGACAACCACAAAGCATATAGCAAGCCAAAAGAATTTCACTAAATTCCCCAAAATAATTTTTTAAAGGATTATAGATCAATATAAAAATAAGACTAAATAAGACACATTCTATTTGGAAAGTTAAAAATTCCCAGATTTAATAAGAACCCATTGCAAGAAGCCAGCAAAAAGATAAGCAAACCAAAAAGCATATACACAGAGGAAAGGTCTTCTAAGTGATAGAAGTGGAAGGAGAAAAGGAAAGGAAGTAGAATGTTTCACATGAGACTAAGGAATAGTATCTGTACAGCAACTAAAATTCTTTTTAAAACACACCTAAATCCCCACCCAAAGCACCACTCTTACAGGATGACAAGTCAGAGAGAAATTAAACTGTCAGACAATTTAAGACTGAAAGTTATGATTATCCTAATCAACCTAATACCCAAGACTAAGAAGTGTAAAAAAGAAAGCAGTCACTAAATTCTTCTTGAAAAGGGCTGTGACAACATAAACATATGATTTAATAGTCAGATAAGATATAATAGCCATTTCATGGACAGGGAAAGAAATCCAGTTACTCCAGAGTTACTCTGGATTTGAAGTAAGCAAAGCTTAGATTAGAATCGGCCCTTCAGTACATCAACTGTTCAGGCATAAATCTATTTGAACTGAAAAATATTTATCTTCAGGAAACCACAGAGCACCCCTAGAACCATGGATATATTTTTAAAGCCCTATGCAGGATATGAGTAACATTGCTTCCTTTCATGATTTGCCATGTCAGTCTGCTCTGCAAAGTTACTGTAAAAACACCAATGTGAGGTTCCATAGTTCATGTCTTTCAGTAACTTCAAATCAAATATAATGAATTTACAAAGAGAGGAAAAATATTTTTTCTCCCAGTCACCAGCTCTGAAAACTCATCCCAAGCTGAGTTTGCTCCTCCAAGCCCCTAACCCCTCCTAAATTCCTTATGAAGGTCCCACAGACTAAGCCAGATCTCTAAGGTAAAACTCCAGTACATTCCCAATGTCCCCTCTGCGGAGGACAATCACCCTCAGGTGAAAAAGATTGACAACAGGAACATACTACAGTATTCAGCAGAGGCACACAAGGAACCTAGTCTAGCAACGACCTCCCCTCCACTTGTATTCCATTATATCCCCTCCATTAGCTTGTGTTTCAAAATACTTAAATGTATGCCACTGAGAGACAGTTGCTTTACTTGCCAGTTGGAGTACAAAAACAGACTAACTTTCCCAAGTGGTTTTTGATGACACTGAAATTGAGTAGGGAAGAATGTTTTACTGAGTTTGCAGATGAGAGAACTTGAGAGGAAACTATTTTTTGCTGCGAGAAAGTTGTATGTTCCTACATGAATTCAGATGAAGCAATATTTCTGTACTTATCTTCATTTATTTCTGTGCTAAATGAACTGTCCTGAAACAAAATTTTCTTGAGCAGTACAATTTATAACAAACAAGAAACTTCTTCTAGGAAATCTTAGGGGGGAAAAAAGCCTCCCTTAATTTTAAATAAAAGATCATCCAGCGATGATGCTGTTGAGGGCAGTACATTATGAATATAGCTTGATTTATAACTTCTGTTCTAAGATAAAAAGTTATGAATCAGATGATGAGCTGCATGGTATAAAAAAAATCTGCAAATGATTGCTTAGTTTGACACAGTTCTACTGTATCTTAAAACATGCTGAATTCCCTGGGTTTCTGTAGAGGAAAGCTCTTAAAGGATTAAGAAGTAGTGTCAGAGACAACACTATTTGTTCAAATTTATTTTCTTTTTAACTTATTTAGCCATTCAGGTCTAACATCTCAAAAAATAACTTGTTACTCCTGCAAAGTACTGTCAATATGATAAATGAGAACGGAAAGATGAGTGCATGGAACACTCGCATGAAAGTTGATAGCTTATATAACATGAACTTTATCAGTAGTGAAAAAAAATTTTTGTGAATCAAAAGTTACTTAAAAACTTTCCTGCTGGCCCTGTGACTTTATAATCCTCTTCAGTCTGGCAATTTATTTATAGGCAGAGACAGAGGGCCTTGTCTTATAGCTCTGTCTGATTAGATCCATCTTATAGCTTCTCAGATATTAAAGCTAATACTGATGAAGCAATGAAATAGTTTCAAATATAAGACAGACCTTTAGTCAAATAGGCCTTTACTTGCATGATATAAACATGAACAGTTGAGTGGTGAAGCATAATTTGTGCCAATGTGAATGACACAGCAGAGACAAAGTCAGAAACTTCAATGAGAAACTTCACGTAAGAAAGGGAAGGATGGCTTTCTAGTTTATAAGTGTAAATATTTCTCATCAGCCAAACATTATTGTTTCTTATCCAAAATATCTGGAAATGAGATACTGTAATCAAGTGCTAAGCATAGATTCCCTGAACTCATTATGCCAGACAACCTGACATCCAACCAGACTATGAATTTCACTGCAACAGGTACTGCCATAGAATTTAACAATAAAACTAGTTGTTCTTTCCCAGATGCTAATGTTGGTCTGTATCTAAGGTAATATTTAAGATGTGCAGAAAATTATGTGTCATGACACTAGACAGTTTAGTAAGATATTCATTAATAGTGTGTCATCATTCATTTTATTAAGGTAAGAAGCTAATATTGCTCAATGTTCCTGGGAGTAGATATTTTCTTTCATTAAACTATACATGCTGGTGCAAAGCTGTAAAATAGATGGTTTCTGACCTAACGCTACAGGACAAGGTAATGCAAACAAACTTTAGTATTCTTGCCAAGAATAAATATTTTTATTCTTGGGGTTGACTTTGTACAGAATGCTGGTCCTATAATAAATTCAACTTCAGGACATTACTATTTGAATGAAACCCAAATCTACTGTTTGCATTGGAAGATTCAAACGAGACCCGTCATCTAAATGGTGATTCAGAACTGAGACCCAGAAAAAACATTACTTTTGGTTAAAAGCCATGTCGTCATTGGGAGTTCCAACCAAATCAACCAAAGACTAGTTGCAAGAAAGATGTCTTACACTATCCAGTGAACTGAAAAGTATCAAAATAATCAGCTACACCATAATGACTGGAGCACTGACAATGGTTTCTGTGATCTAGAGGAACATTCATCAGCTCACATGCAGGTAAGCAAAAAGTTCTGGCAAGTGTCACTAGCATTATTTTTGCAACAGTTATTTAAAAAAAAAAAAACACACAAAAAACCTTTACATAGGGAACCAAATAGTCACCTACTGAATGGTCTATTTGCCTTCAGTGGAAACTGAGCCTCAGAAAAGACTGCAGGAAGAAACACTGTATGTTACAGTGAAGGGAATCAGCAGATGAAAATTTCCGAGAACATTGGCATATGATTTCCAAAATAATAGAAGGAATTGGAAGTTGGATGTGTAAGTCCCCTTTACTAACTTCAACATGTTATCCCTAAAGCTAAAAACAATGACCTAGACAGGGCTCCAAACATGACATACTTTGATATTGGATAAACTCAGGAGCTCATGATTCAGACCAGATGGAAAAGTAACTTTGATTTGACTTTTGTTTTCCAAGGTGCCAAGTTCTTGAGTAATTCTGTTCATCAGAAAATATTCTGAGAAACTATTTTTACATTACGTCCCCCTTCACATACATACCTTTTACATGTACTTGGAGTTTCAAACTTTATAACTGTTCCCCTGGAACCCTTGAAGACTGGCAAGAACGTCTCAAACATGAAAAAAGCAGGGAGTGGGGAACAGGCAATGCAAAAGATTCCTCACCCGGTTTGCACATCTAGTCTTCTAAGTTTTCATTGACATTTAACTGACTGTTTTCAAGCTGAATAAAGCAGGACCCCCCCTCAAGTAAATGAAAGGAATCTGGAATATTAATTCTTGGAGATAGACAAACTGTTCACTATCTAAAAATCATAGCTCCATCAATTTTTTAACAGTAACTGCCCCTTACTAAATTCTGGTCTGTTTATGGTTTATAAAGTAATTTGAACTCTGAAGTATCTGTAACCAGTTTCTCATGATATTTCAGAACAACTTAGTTAATACACTCCAAAAAGAAATTGATGTATTATAGTTTTTAAATCAAGAAAAGAAGCTTATATTCCCATTAGCAGGGCCTTTTTTTATAGAAAGAAGCATAAAGAAGCCCTTAAAAGTTGTGCACAGGGAACAAAGTACAAAGGAGACTTCAATCCAGAGGCAAGCTTGCCTAAAGACACTGACAGGCCTCAGTGTAGTGCTGTAATTATTTGACTTGCTGTTTCTTGTCTTTCAAGCAGGGAAAGCTCTGCTTCTTCCACTGTTGTGGTTTGAATACTGCCTAGGCAAATCTGTAAAATATGAAACAACTCCACCTGAATTATAGCCTGAAGAGGATAATAGTTATCTGTCCTAGTGATAAATACAGCACGACCCAGAGAATATCTAAGTTAGAAATCAGATGTTGGATACAAAGCAATACTAAATGAGTATACCAAATCAAAATCAATACATTACTGACGAAGATTCATGATCATGTAAGTGCCTTTTCACTACTTTCCTTGAAATGCATTCATATTCTCAAACACAAAATTCAGCAATTCACAATTAGACCCATTGAAAAGAAAATTTCAGCTAGAGGGGAAAATGGCTTTTCAGATGACAAATATAATTTTGTCAACAGCACAACCTTTTGAAATATTGATTTTTTATGATGAAATATTGAAATGGAATATTTAATTTAACTTTTTGTGTTCGTCTGTCAAACTGCATTTCATTCTGACTTTTAATTTTGTATTACATTTTATTCAAATATCTGCATATCTAATCTTACGTAATGTTAGAGTGTTCCAAGATAAAAGCATTCTGACATCTCTAAAATGAAGTGTTTCTGACTTTTGATGCCATGTTTAATTTTACACTCAATGAGAGAAGAAAAAAAACCAACTTTTTTCCAAACATTATATCTACTTCAAGAAAGCCAATTTATTTGTTAGCTAGATACACCCACAAAGAATGGTTTTGCTGCATTAACTTGCTAGATCCTGATGCATGGGCATTCACAGAAAAAATATAGCACTACCTCCATGCCCTAGAAACAAAATCCAAAATCAGGGAACTGAAAATTAAATTACACTCTACTTCTTTCCAGTGATGGTCTGAACTATTATGAAGCATTTGGATCACTTGGATCTGTTCTGTGACTAGAGAGAATTTTGGTCGAATATTTATTTGTCCAAGAAAAAAATTGGTACAAGTGCCTAAGGGAAGAAAGTGTCTTGCAGGCAGAACAGGAAGCAAGTCAACACTTTCAAAACAGCACATTACAATTTTTTCAGCTGAGGAAATTAAAGGTCTTCTCTATGCTTTTGCTGAAACCAGCACCCAGAGTATTCAGTGGATAACATAACTGTACCATTAGGGATCACAAATGCATTGCAGGAATACATTTGAATGAGGTGCAGTAGTATGTGTGGTGATCATTTGTCAAGCAACTGAAATTAGGGAGCACCAGAGGAGATAAAAAAAAAAAAAAAAAAAAGGCCACACAAAAAACTCTAGAACTTCTAAACCTCACTATTATTTCACAGTCTCATGAAGCCAAGGCTCCTCAGAAAGGAACCTCTCAGGTAACACACCCTTGTGAGCAGGCTGATAAATGGCTGTTTCAGATGACGGAACTGCTTAATATCGCTGGCACGTTCAATTTCAAAGTCAAGAGAAAATGAGCTTTTTCCAAAACTGTTATTGAGAGGCTCCTGCCTGGAAATGTATATTCAGACATTGTTACAGACTTCTTCCACAGCAAGGAGACAACATTGTCCGGTTGCCAGCTAAAATTTGTTTTATGAAAATAGAAATTCAATTTCAATGCTGTCAGCTACAGTAGATTGATGGCCTTGATGATACTCCCTTTGATCCACAAGTCTGTGAATCACCTTCCTGGGAATACAGTGGCACAGGCTATACGAGACAGTAGGAGTGTCACTCTCTACTAAGGGAACCCCCTTACATTCATAATCAGTCAGATAACCAACCAACCAACCTGTCTTAAGGATAAACTAGTCATTCCTCCTGTCCCATCTGCTTGCAGATGCTGCCCCCAATTATTACGCACCTTAAGCAATCAGATTTGCAAGGAAGCTTTCAGCAGCTGGTGACCTAATAAAGTGGCCACCTTTTTGACACAGAGCTCTTTAAAAAGCCAGAGGAGGACGCAAAGGATAAAAGTCACTCACAGTAATTAGTCAAAGACAAGCAACTGAAAAACTGCAAGCAGCTGAAACAGCTACATTAACCGAAGCACATTCTTTTTTATGTGCAATTCCTTGTGTTAAACTCAGCAAATTGCTGCTGCCTTTGCTTAAAGTTTGCCTGTCATTACTGATGAACCACATTAATTTCCTTTTGCCCCAAATTCTGTCATGCACAGAGTAAATATTTTCCCCAACTCAGTTTGCACCGTGTGGCTGCTTAGGACTCTTTTAGACAAGCAGCACATTAGGCATCAACAATATTACCTTAAGCCAACAACTCTGAAGTGCAGTTGATAGCTTTTATTATTATTATTATTGTTATTAGGATCACTTAAAAATTCTGTTGCCATGTCATGAACTAACAGGTGGTTGAAGGCAAGTGCAAGTTTAAGGCCTCGTGAAGAGTTAGAGGAAACTATTCCACGTGGTGGCAGCAGTGGTCTAAAATACAATGAAATTCCATGTTCCAAAATATCATTATACCTTCTTCAAATTCATTATATAGAAAAAGAAGTCTTCTTTTCTTTGCTAACCTCCCATACTTTAATTTATCTTTTAAACACTAATAAAGTTAGTATCTCTCTGCTTTTTTTCTTTGTAATTTTTGACCTTCATTACAGGATTGGAAACAACTTCCAAGGAAAAAAAAGTCAAAGCTGTTTCTTTCTTCAGTGAGGTTGAAATAAACACAAAAATATGCTAAACAGTAGTCTCACAGGGAGAAATGACTTTATCATCCAGCATATCCACTGCATTGCTCCATCAAACTTGTAGAAGGAGAAGAATATGAAAAAAAAGTCACCTTCTGGTAGGTTGATCCTAGCTATATTCCAGTTGACTGCTGAAGTTGTTCTATCACTACCCATCGTCAGTTGGACAGGTGAGATAAAAATATAACAAAAGGCTCATGGGTTGAGATACGGACAGAGATCATTCAGCCATTACCATCACAAGTAAAACAAACTCAACTTGTCAAATAATTAATTTAATTTATTGCAAATCAAATCGGAATGGGATAATGCAAAATAAAAGCATCCTAAGAACACCTTTTCCTCCACTCCTTCCTTCTTCTCAGGCTTAATTTTACTCCCAGTTTCTCTATAGGCACACCAATATCCCCGCCCTTCCCCCCAGCAGCACATAGGGATGGGGAATGGGGTTTGCAGTCAGTGCATTGTCTCTGCTGCTCCTTCCTCCTTACCCAAAGAGTCCTCACACTCTCCCCCTTCTCCAGTGAGGAGTCTCTCTCACAGGAGATAGTTCTCTACCAACTTCTCCAACATGAATCCTTCCCACAGGCTGCAATTTTTCATTAACTGCTCCAGAGCGGGTCCATTTCACAGGGGGTGGTCCTTCAGGAACAGATGGGTTCCCTGCGGGATCACAAGGCCTCCCAGGAAACCTACTCCAGCATGGGCTCCTCTCTCCATGGCTCCAAAGGTCCTACCAGACGCCTGCTCTAACACAGGCTTCCCTTAAGGCAACAGCCTCCTTTGAACACATCTATCTCCTCCGGTGTGGGATACTCCATGGGTTGCAAATGGATATCTATTTCACTGTGGACCTCCACAGGCTGTGGGGTGACCACCTACCTCACCATAGTCTTCACCAGGGACTGCAGGAGAATCTCTGCTCCAGTAGCTGGAACACCTCCTACCCCTCCTTCTGCACAGCTCCAGGTGGCTGCAGAGTTGTTTCTCTTGCACATCCTCACTCCTCTCACTGGCTGCAATTGCTGTTGTGGAGCAACTCTTTCCCCTTCTTAACTGTGTTATCCTAGAGGTGCTACCACAACCTCTAATGGGCTCAGCCTTGCCCAGTAACAGGTCCATCTTGGAGCCAGCTGGCATTGGATCGATCAGACACAGGGAAAGCTTGTAACAGCTTCTCACAGAAGCCACCACTGTAACCCCTGCTGCCCACTAAAAAAACTTTGCTGCACAAACGCAATACATATTTTCTCAGTGTTCATTCAGTTAGTCTTATGGCAAGAGAAAAGACACTGACATTGGCATGTTGGTTTTTGATGCCAGTTCCTGGATGACCAATGTTACAGACCATAATCTTGTACCTAGAGCAAATCCTGTGTATAAAAGCTATGCCCAGGGATTTCTCCTTGTCAGCAGGAAAAGTATATTGTCAAACTTTGTCATATGAATAAAACTGCTTGACGATAGTTATAGCAGCTCTCCATAGTACTCTACGTTCCCTTCCAAGATACACATCACTTTTAACAATAATTGACACAGCTGCAGAGCACTGTACCACCTTTTTTAATTATTTTCGTTAATGAAGAGAAAAAGACAAAGTAGTCCATGCACACAGCCTGTGCACAAGTAATCTGCCTTTCTCATTGTGGTTTCTTCTCTGCTTTACCAGAGATTTTTTTGAAATTAAGTTGCTATGCTTAAATAACTGCATATAGAAACTAAATGCTCTTCCCCCCCCTTCTTCTAACCGTACCTCTTGTAGATGAACTAGTTCTATGAACTCACTGCCCTAAGCAAAGTAGGAAATGAACAGTGTTCCCTACTCAGCTGGCTGTGCATCACAGTCAGTCCACATTCCTCTACTCTAGGCAACCACCTGCTCCACATGCACACCAGTGCCATTCACCCCTTGGACGAGACAACACACAGCCCTGACAAGAACCTCTAGTGACCTACACCACACAGCTATTCTCGATGGTCATCCAGTCACAAGACAGGATGAAAAAGGCACAACAACTTATTAGAGCAGGAAACTATTGATATTTGGCTGTTAGCAATGAAAACTCCCCAACACTGCTCTCCAATCTTAAGTCTTAAATAATCAGATTGCCTAAGTAAGGCTTTCCTACACAGACTTGAAGCATGAGAGAAAGGAGGGGGTCAGCTGAAGGAAAGGCTCTTAAATCCAGTCAGAGTTAGCCTGGGCAATTGCATTCTCTTAGTTGTGGCCCTGGCACTTGATTTGCCCTTGGATACTTTCCACCTGCTCTTTGTCAAACTTGCTCCATATGTTTTAACTCCACCTAGGTCATCTTGATCCTCTGAAATGCTTTATTTACAGATAACACAAGTCAGCTACCTTGAACTGAAACAGAGCTATTTGCTCCTGAAAACGTAAGCATCTATGGCTTAAGCTGAAGGGCAAAGCTTTTGACCTGGTGGCTGATAGCACCATTGTGGATGAACACTGAGGAGAAGCCATAACATTTAAATGCCAGAAGGTGGGTGCAAATGTTTTCTATATGCTTGTGAAGACCTCTTTATTATGTTCTCCTAGAACTGCCGTACAACTACAAAGAGGTTTCAAAAGTGAAACTTTTCCTAGTTTGTAACACAAAAACACCCCCATTTTCAACTTCAGCCCTTCATTTAATTTGCCTATAGAAGGCTTTTTTTGTTTATTTGTTGGGGTTTATTTTGTTCAGAATGTGCAAATCTGGTAAAAACTTCAGTTGTATTGATTGATCCAGGTCTAGGGTGCAAAGTAAGAGAACTTTTAAAATTTCAGTAAGCAGTTTAAAGCTCATCTTCCCTTTTGCCTTCATACTGGTTTGTTTGAAAAAGCAAAATCCATTTGTTACCTTCCAATTTGTCATCAGAATGAGCCCAACATTAATTGCATTCTGTTATTACAAGCGGAGGTCATATGTGCTTTTCTTAATAGAGTTTGCAGCTCTTATTTTTATAGATATTCCTTGTGGACTAAATAACATTAAGAAAACTAAGGTCGAAGCCCAGTCATTTCAAAGGAATAAAGGGAAAGATTTACAAGACATCTGGTGAGAACAGTTTAAACGGGAAAGCAGGGCTTTTCTTCTACACCAACTGAAGCCTAAATTGGGGAAGAAATCCCAAAGGGCGACACACTTCACTTGGTAAATCTATACTGCTCAGAGATGCAACTGATTTGATCCTGAACTTTAAATGGGTGATAGCATCTCACATTCCAGGAAACTTCCCTACAAGCACAAAGTTTTTGTTTCCCTAAAGCACCTTTGGGATTTTCTTCCCCTCAAGCTTTGCAACAAAGAAGTCTGATGTCCTGTTCTAGGAGTTTGTCACTTCCAAGTTACCCCAGCTGTTTGCCACCAATTCATTCCTGCCCTCACAGATATATTCTCTCAGGTCTGCTAGCATAATTACTTGTAACATCGTTTCCTTAAACAACTTCAAACAAAGTTATTTGCATGGGCTAAACATTTTTTTTTCTAAGCCAATTGATTTTAACTACATTAAATTACATGAGCAGTTAACCCAGGTGACCAGAGGGAGGGATCCCCACAACAAGTAGCCAGGGATAATGATGGCCATTGGACAGAGTACTGTCAACCTGGTAGAGCTAGAGTCGTGAAAAGGCTGACCAAAGCCTGGTTTGGCTGTACAAACATCTATTTTTACTACCATAAAGCATATGTTATCCTAAAAAAAAAGAAAACAAAACCAACCAACCAACCAAAAAATCCCAAACAAACTTACTTTTAGTGCTTGTTGTATACTACCCAGAGTTTTGCTCACACAAGCTATGGATTCATTGCCGGCCCATACTGTGAAGGTACTGTCTTTAATTAAGGCAAGCACTTAGCACATCACCTCAGCTCAGATCCAGAGTGAGGTCAGTGGACCTATCTATGCTTTCACCTTACAAAGTGGTTTTGCTTCTGTGCATGCAGAGCAGCCCACTCACACAGCTTACAGCACTTGCCAATCCAGCAGCTGGGCCAGCTGAGGAATGGCTCCACCTCGTTTTTTTATAGCAGCAGCCCTGGCTCAAGCAACTTGCCTTCACATCTGCTCCATGCTTGCACTGCATTACCAGGACAGCTCTATCCCTTCAGCTTCCCTGGAAGGAAAGCTGATCCAGCTCAACCTCTAGCCCTACCCTGGGCTCAGCATCAGTGCTTCTCAGCTGGATCTATTAATCCAGATCAAGTGGTCCTACTGCTGAACATGAAACTACTGCTGAGGCAGCACCGAATCATGGGTGCAGTAGAACAAGTGTCATGGGGCTGAAAATGCAATAAACCAGCACTGCCACTAAACTCTGTATTGTGTATACATAACCTGGATGTACACAGAGGCCTTTTACGAGATACTTTTGTCAGTCATTGTGTCTGCCCGAATATATTTTCTTGGGTAACACACACAGTTGGGTAAGAGTTACTCTACATGTGCAAAAACACCTCTGTAAAGAGTTTCTCCTGAACATTCCCCAGGCTATTTGCAGCTCAGCAATAAGTTTATGCAATCCTACACTCATGTTGGACTGCAGGACCACAGTGAAAAGAAAAAATCATGTTACATCTCTCCTGCTCCCCAGCTTCCCCAAATGCCAAGAAGTAGGAGTTGATTTAAAGTTGTGGATGTCTGCACCAGAGATACCAAGCTCTCAACATTGAGTGCAATAGTCATCAAGTGGTGTTAAGTTTCAGTAACTGCTAAATCTGAGCTTATTTTAAATTTGTGCACTAGCCTGAAGATGGTGTAGGCTGTCCCTACAACATTTGCTTTCTTTGCTACCCAGAGTTTCCTGCTGACTGCCAAATCCCCCTCCCTATGGAAGGTAGTATGTCTGGCTGGGACCCTGCTAAGCCATCCAGAGACAGGCACCAGTGCTCAGCATCTCAAGTCTGTGTCACAGATCCCATGAGCCATAGTACTGCTGCAAATGCATTAACAATGTCCTCTTTTACTGATTATACAGCAGGACAGATGCTCAGTGTCAGGATGATAAATGACCTCATCTTGTCCATCCCAAAATACACGGACACTGAGTTTGGGATGAGGGCAGCATATAACAAACTATACAGCCCAGAAAAAAAACTAGCCTATAAACAGGAAGTTTTAAACTTAGAACTAATTCTTACTAGCATGAAGGAAAAACAATTGTCTGAACCACTGAAGTCTACGTACAACTGCTCAAAAGCCTGCACAATAAATATACAATTCTTTGTTGAAGTGCTGTCTGCAGCTATATATATATTTGTGGTATATTTAGTGTTTTTGAAAATACATTCCATTACTTTGTCTTATGTGAGCATTATAATGTTAAGGATCTCTCTAATCAAACCTTTGCCTCTTAGGAAACTTAGGGTCCTCCTGCAGTATTTAAACATGTCATAGCATCTTAGTGTTGTTCTAAGTGACAGTGTAGAGATGGGAAAAGAAAAACCAAAACAGAATCCAAACCTAGTCTACATGGCACAGAAGAAAAGTTGTTCTAATCTGCTAGCCTTCTTTTTTCCTCCCTCCAGTCTGCCTTTGAAGTGTAATCTGTTGGTCCCTCTTCTCCCTGTCTTTTCAACAATTGTTCTTTAGTTCCAAGGGAGAATTCTGTTCACTTTGGGCAAGGCTAAAACTGCTGATATTAGTCCTTCTCAATGACTGCAAGACTTAGCTTCAATGTGTTCTTACATCAAATGTGCATCATCTGCTTTAATTACCACATATTTTTATTAGCCTCCTTCTATTGCTCTACCTGCTGTAATAGTATTTCCATTGCTGTGGAATCTGAGGCTTTTTTGTGCATCTACAATAACTTTGCAATTAAGTAGTCAGGCACAATATCTTAACCCAAATAAACTATGTTGGTCAACTGGTTTCTTATACATATAGATGCGAAAAGATATGGTGGACAACACCCTTTTCCTCCTCTCAGTCATCTAGTCAAATATTATGAATATAAAACATTGCCTGGATTCTTTCCTTTTAGCACACATTTCAGACCTGTCCCCAAATATCTATTTAAGGACTGATCTATTATTTTGCATAGCTTCAAGTTAGCACTAAAACTGTACATGGCCAGCTGAAATATCTATAGCCTGTAGGTTTGCCTCAGGCTAAACCATCTCCTGTACTAGTAGTCAAAGCAAATACCTTCTCATTTATTAAAGATGTGTTGCATTCACGTATCTCCAGTAGCTGCTGTGGCTAACTGCATAAAAGATAAACTACAGTCAACCAGTTTGGATTAGGTTCACATCAGACTTGTAGCTCCCATCTCAAAAAACAGGTTAGAGAAGAACACAAATTTCCTTTTTTTTTTAATCTGACCATCTGGAATTTAGAAGTGTCATCTAGAAATCAGGACCTCGCAAAAGCAGGGATTAAAGATAATACAACCAGCCTCAAGTTGACAAATCTTTAGAACAGACATCTCAGTCCAATCCTTAATCTAAAACCAGAGCAAATACCGAAGGGCCTGATAAAAGCTTAGCCTTTAGGCCAGTGTCCTTAATGTAGCCATTTGGATTTAAAGATTACTGTGGATATGGCAAAGCCCTTTCCACAGCTACAGGTATTATTGTATTCAGCATGTGAGGAGACAAGTTGTATTTCAGTTATCTATGTACTACTGTTCAACACAACAATACTCCTCAAGCTGTTATGATACAGCAATGGCACACCGGATTTGTAGGGAAACAGCTGGAACATTTCTAAGTCTCATTCAGGAGAGTACACCACTAATCATACAGCTTTACCACAGGGTCATCCTGTGGATTTCAAGAAAGCTACTCACAGCCTCAAAGTCAGACAGGCACACACACAAACCCAAGCAGGTCCCATAGCCCTCTTTCTGGAGTGCTGGAAGATAGGATTGACTAAAGACTGACATGTTTTTTGCCTCCTTCGTCCCTTTCAAATTCAGTGGTTTCTAGCTAGTATTCTAGCTAGTGCTCACACTGCTATGACTAGAAGGTAGAAGTATCTTTAACTTCCTCCTCAGAATTTATTCCTACTGATCCCATTTCTGCTCTGGTGCTTCTAGTGCCAAGTCTTTAGGAACTGATAGCCGTTTTCCTAACACGAGGTTACTCTCTCTAGGGATACATGATCTGACAATGGAGCCCTAAATTGCTTCTATAATTTTATCCAAAACCCATTAACTTTATAAAAAGTATACAAGGGCAGAAAACCAACCAGCCCTATATGGCACAGGTTTGATGAGAAAATCACTACATGAACAGTCTGCATGGTCTTAGGTAAAAGCATTGGGAATAACCTCAGGAAGCTCCAAGAGCAGAGTATGTATAAATATATTCCCTCTTGTCACAGGGTCTTGTTTTTGCGTAAAAAACTTAAAAAAAACAAGCAAACAAACAAAACCCACAACAACTACACAACCTCCATTGGTAGTTTCTACAGCCCTTCAGCACTCAGCTATCTTGAGCTGAGAAGCTCTCTCAGCACCTCAGCTGAGAATTACATTGTTTTCATTTACCTGATCAGGAAGACTGGTAAGATGATGCTAGAAAAGGGCTCAAGTTTAACATTTCAGCTCAACATGCACAAAATAAGTAATTTTCTGAAAGTGCACATTTAATAAAACAGACACTGAAGAGATTCTCTGGGAACAAGACCTCTTCACAGGAATCAAGGATCTGGTCCTTAGCCATGGCGGCAGGGAGGGGGAAATTAAATTCTTTGTGTTAATTTAAGTGTAGTTTGTCATGAATAAGATACTGAGAGACCAATGATATCTCTGCAAGAAGACCAACGGGAAAGATAAAGCTTGAGAGAAAACTACCTGATTAATTTCAAAGCAGAAAAATATTTCTCTTCTGATAGTTCTGCAATAGTAACTTTTCCTCAATTGTCCAGGATGACTAATATACTACAGATACTATATTTTATCTGATGGATACAGACTCAGAACAGTGAGAGCTATTCATTGCAGTATTATTGAAGAGGTGCATGCTGATAAACCTTGAGATGATTTTGTTCTGAAGCTCACGCAAATCAGAGATCAGCTTGCTCATAAAAAGGCAGCTCTTAAATCATTACATATGATAATCTTTTGCAAAACTAATTTGTGATAAGCTTAAATTTTACCAATGTTTTTACTGACACAATCTGGTTTCAAATCAGAATTCGAACAATGACTTTGATATGTAAGAAAATCTATAGTTGACTGATAGAATTTTCTTCAGCTGCATATGTATTTAAAATTTTTTGTCTCAAGGACAGAATTGTGAAGTGCATTTGCACAGTTCTTGTTTCTTCTTCAGCCTATGCATTTTTCCTTCAGTTTTATGGCCAAGATCCTACACTAGAACGTAGATTCATTTCTCATCACTCTGAAGTCTAATTCCTGGGAGGCCTTTGTCAGTCATTTAATTGTTTTTAAGCAGGGTCTCAATTACTTCTGTATTTGTCAACTCAATTTCTCTGTCTCTGAATATCATGTTCTTATCTCATCTTGCTTTTGCTTGCCTCACCAAATAGCACGCTTTGAGTAAGGACTGATTTTTAGCATATGTCAATATAGCACCTGGCATGCTGAGGTCCTGGTAGACAGCTAAACCAAACAAACACCCCATCTTCCTTCCTCCCCACGGCCAAAAGGAAACCTCAAAGTGTTGCTTGATTATGTATTAGGATTTTTTTTTCAGCCCCATTTTTTTCCTCCAGTATCTTCCAGCATCATTTGATGTGAAAGAACGCAGTAAGCCTTAAAGCAAAACAGAGGGAAGGCTTTATGCATCAAACACAAAGATCCAGTCCACCTCCTTGCAGGAGCTGTGAACCAGGTTGTTATGTGAATCCAGTGGAAGAAATCCTGCTCAGCAAAATAGAGTCAACATCCGCGTTTCAGAAGAATCAAATGCAGAAATAGCTTCTGCCTTGAAGCAAGCACATGACCAATAATTTTGAGTGATTTTAAGATGGCCCACCTGAGTCTTCTGCACAAAAGCAGAACGTATTTTCTAACCCAGATACAGCAGATATGACAACCCAGAAAGTGATCAAGGTATGCCAAAAGTAGAAGATCGTCTACTGATTCATACCCTGCCCTCATTACTGGCCACCATGGTACAACTATAACAGTAACAGCATGGGATGCAGAACAGGTAATATGAGATGACCCAAGTGTCCCTTCTGCCTTTATTCCGCAGTTTAGATCACAAAAGAAATAGGCTAATGATATTTAGCAGAATATTAGCTTCTGGCTTCAAAGACACAGGATTTTCTATGGACACTGCTTCTCTCCACCATACAGCAGTGGAGTTTCCATCACTCTGGCTTGTTGCAAATTACTCCTGACAGCAGCTTGATTTAAGGGTTCAGGCACACCTGAGATACTCCACTAAGTACCTATTTAACCCATAGTTTCTGAGGACAGATACACATTTGCTCTACTCAAATTTTCCTAAGAGCCTGCATTTTTCATTTCAAGTTGTTACTGTTCCTTGGACCCACAGAGTCTTCCAGGAGAACAAGTCCTTGCCTTTCAGCAGTATGATTGCTTTATCTGACTGACAAAAAGGCTAAAAGAGAAAAAGAAAAAGTGAAGTGGCCTCTTTTCCAAGTGAGACACTTGACTCCTGTCATAAAATTAATTTAAAAATTAATTTTGAATGCCACAATTTCAATTTGCAATTGATCAGCAAGTCCACAGAGACAAGTCCCTACTTTTCATTTAAATAGTAGCATTCAAAGAAATATCATACTATCCACACTAGAAATAAAATTCCACTGTTAAGACATGAAATTCTTATTTAGCACAAAAAAATAAGAATCTCTTTCCAAAGATCCCACCAAGACAGGACAGCAATCAAAGACAAAAGCCTTAGGCAGACACACAAATTCTAAGAATGAGCTAAAATACTTGTTACATTTTACAATCTAAATTAAAAAAATATGTAAAAATATATTAAAAGTTACCACATAATTTTGACAAGATTATTTTCCATGAACTTCTGCTTTTTCCTCTTGCAAGAGTCTCTGCAATTATTTTTCTAGAGTTTTTTTTACTCATACTAGAAATTAATATGGCTCATCAGAGCAGTTTTGGTGTGATTGTTCTGCACTAAGATAATACCCCATGTATAATAATTTACATTAAATCTTTTTGCTAAATACATATTGTTCCCATCAGTGAACAAACAGCCTATCCAAACATCCAGATAATTTGTTTTAACAACATGTTACTGTTCTCTGGTAATGCAACAAAGCAGGCAATCACAGATGACTGAGCAATATGCCAATAAAATTGAAAGAAATAAATTAGTATCATGGTAACACATGTGTCTTCACAATTAATAAATTCCACTCCATCAGCCTGTGATTTAATTATGCATTATGTATAGGGCTACCATGAATCATTCATGTACTCAGTTAACTAAATGGCTACATACAAAGCTTATGATGAGAATATTTACATGAATGCATAAGTGTTCATGAAGAGTACGATCCTAATTTTTAGTTTTCCTAGAAGAGGCTTTTTGGAGGCAAAAAAAGGAGGTCTTTCTGTGGGGGTCCTTAGGGTCTTGAGATTTTTTGGGGGGTGTTTTGTTGTTTTGTACTTTTGGGGTTTTTTTTTCGTAAAAAGCACAAACATTTTGGGCAGACAAAACAGCTTTCTGTACACTTCAGATATAAAAAAGTGAGTTTTAACTGCAATAGTCCATAGCTGAGGGTACTAAGCCCTTTCTTAATGTGCTCCTTTTCAGGACATCCAGCTCTGTCTGCTGTCTGCCAGCAGAGCCATAAATGAGGTTGCACAAAATAATATCTGTCCCTGTGGTCTCCTCATTCTCCTCACACTCTGTTGCTCCTTTCTGTCAAGAACCATCTCCATCAGGACTTCCCATCTCTTGACAGACTGACAGGGCTACAGATTAAGACATAACACTTCCTGCAGAGGAGAAAGGCACATATAAAAGGAGCAGAACACCATGTAGGAAGTCAGGACTATACGACTTGTATCAATTGCAGTGGAAAAGAATAATAGTCATTCTCTGCTTGGAGTAATTATTCACTCCCTTTATCTTAGGCCTAATGAAGAGGCTTTCCCTTTCACAGTGTCTCCTTAAAGATCACTCTACGAGTATGTTAATTAACTTTAGTGAGTCACAGATGAAGCTCAGCAACACACTGAGATAGCGGGGTGTGTCTGTTTAGAGTTTGCTACATGTTACTAATACAGAAGTTATCTGAAATTACAGCAAAATTCAGAAGGATCAGGCATTTTAAGAGGTGGGAAACCCTTGCAAAGGAAAAATATGAGCAGGAGGTCCCCTTCCATGCAACCCCTATGGAGAATTGTCCTTTAGTCCTATTATGCTAAAACTTCAGAACAATTACATGAAGACCTAAAGATGATCTCGTACCTGAAGCTACTTAATGGAATTCTATTCTTTTCCTCTAACACTTACTTTACGAATAACACACAGACAAAGGGCTCTGAGATCTCAGTCATATGATAAAGAGTAGAATATTTCCAGATGATTTTTGAAAGTTTATCCACACTCATCCTCTCATTTCCAGTGAATTTTCCTGAACAGTACAAAAAATTACTGTGACTCCGTCACTTCTTGACTAAGGTCAATAGAATAAGATTTAGAGCCCTTTATGTTAAACTCAGCAGTAAAATGGCCTGAGTGACCATTACTTCTGTTTTTAAACAGAAACTAAGGAGAGAACTTTTCTACAGTTTAACTTGGATTTGTTCACGTGCATTTGTCCAGAAATACTAAAAAAAACCCAAATATATCCTGCCCTAAGTTTCAAGGTAAAAATATGTCATCTGTTCTGATTCTCCACTCAAGCAGTTTTATCTGAACTTTGCTTTTGAGAGGTGCAATGTGCTGGTGTGTTCTTTTAAAAGATAATCTAAAACAGAACACCACCATCTTTAAGGCTGCAAGTACTGCTTGCAGAGTTAACTACTGTCCCACAAATCTCCAGGGGCATGGTAGCAGGGGACCAGTTCACCTCTCACCACAGAAGCAGCTTCTCTTTCCTGATATTCCTGAAGTTCTTTATCTTCCTGCGCAGACCTCTAGTGCTGCAGGAGCCAAGGGAACTGAGCATCCCTCACTCTTCCACTGCTGGCTTCCTCACCAAGAGCATTGCCAGTAAACTTAGTGGACTTGCTCCAGTTACAGAGAGTCAACTAGTAAAGGATGGCTTCTCAACCTACAGAAAGATTACAGAAGACAGAAGACAGAAGACAAAAGACAAGACCAGTTGCTTGTCCTGTGTTTTCTCTCCTGAAGCTGCTTAAAATTGTGTGGGGATTCCTCCAGCTGAGGAGTTCTTGGGTGACCATCATCCATTGCCACCCAAAATACAGAAGCAGCAGATACTGCTGTGGCCCCTTTGAAGTTTCCTGCAGAACATAAGAACCTGAACACATCAGAAGGGGCATGCATATTCAGATCTAGAAAATATACTCTCTTATTTCCAGTCTAAGGGTGGCATGGGGAACCCTATGTGCACTTTTTTAGCAGTTGCAGAGCTAGTCTCAGATAATAGTAATCATTTCAACTGTGTAACTGCTACAAAGAGCCTGGAGGATGAGGAGCAATTTTATACACTGAGAAGGAAGCAATTGCTTTGGGAGATGGATTGAAAAATGTAGCTGTTATCAAGAGGATACATATTTGGGGATTTCAGGATTACCTAGTGCCTGGTTCTAGGAAATCCTAAGGTTAAATCTGGTCTGAGCTCTTCAAAGTTGGAAGAATGCAGGAAGCATCTTCCCTTCAACAGCCTGGTCCTTGAATGAATAAAGCCTGAGCTCACCATCAGAAGGTTCCTGCAGGTACACCTGGAAACACACAAATCATCAGATCCACTGCAGGACTGAGTCAGGAGAAAATTTTGAATATCTGGAAAGGATTAGAGACGCAGCCTACGTGCTAAGGGGACACAATAACTAGAAGCAGCAAAGTGCTGGAGTGATAGCAATTGCAGGGCTCAGTTTGCATCAACAATCATCAGTGCAATGCCTGATATATCTGTCCAGTGCCCAGGTTAAGAACTTGTTTAGCTGTCAAGGAACTCCAAATGTGAGGTCAGTTGATTGGCACATAAGGTTTGGGGGTTTTTATTCTTTATTTTCCATCTACTTCTCTCTATTTGTAGTGTTTACGTGGGATAAGTAAGTCTAGGTGTTTTCAGCAAGCTATTTCTGCCACTGTCTTCAAAAATCCTGCACTGTGGAATCCTTTCCAGAATTACAAAAGGGTCAAATCTATTTGGGTCTGCAGGAAGCAGCACCTCCCTACCCAACAGAGATGTTGTGTGCTCAAGCAGTGCATTATAAAAACAGAGTGAAAACTGCAGACTAACAGCTCCAAGGACAGACATGGAACTGGAAAACTCAAAGTTTTCTCCCTAAAGAAAGAAAGCATCTAGAACATATACATATCCAAACCCATAAGACCAATTGCAACTGCTGAACATTCAACTCCTTTCAACTAGTTCCTGTTGTGCTGTTAAAAAGACAAAGAACCAGCGACATTTTTAGAGGATGCAAGACAAAGCTTTGTTCAGTTCTATAGAAAAACAATGGGAAATCCTGACAGAACAGAAGAAACAGAACAAACCAGCCCTTGCAAAGTCAACCAGCTTCCTTCACACTACCATTGCCATCATGGATGTTAACTTGCCCTTTAACTCCATAGTCCATACTCATTCCTGTATAAAAGTGGGGGGAGCAGGGTAAGGGGGAATAGCAGTAAATTTAAAAACATTTAAAATTTCATGAAGTTATCCCCATGCCCTCCTTGTTCTAATTTTGCTCTCTCTCTCTCTCCATCACTACTTTGGTTTAGCAAATCTTTTCGGTTTGTTTTAATAGTGCCACAATTATCATTTATGATTACTCCTACCCACATTGGAAGCTGCAGTCAGAGTTTCTTGCTGGAGGGGATGTTGTACTTAGTAGAGAGTAAAAAATTTGTAATGCATGCTGACATGCAATACAACTCTTGGGGGAGGGTATCAAAAAAAGAGCTATCTGGACTCCTTGGGGCAACTGGGTAAGGTACAAATGGACCACAATTTCTGCTTCGTCTGGACTTATGAAGCTTTGTGTGCTTTTTGGACATCGTTATTCAATGAGGATCAGATTTACAACCCCCATTTTGAAGCTGTTGACATATATATATTTAACTTTAGTTATGGTGCATAAGGCATGAGAAAAAGGGTCTTCATATGGTGAAGTCTCAGCAGTCCATAAGTTGAAGCATTAGCAAAGTGGCAACCCCTGGATTACAGGAGGCTGAAAAGGCAGTGAAGGTGTCAAAGAAGAAGGGCTCACAAGGCAACACTTATCATGCACCTAAAAACTTCCTTATTACTGAGAAAAAAGAAATGTAGTTTGTACCCATCAGCTAACATAAATTTAGGAAAATTTTCCTAAAAGGAATATACAACCGACATATTTCACAGAAAATGCTTTATGTCACCTACTGTAGGGTTTAAAAGTTGCCTCCAGTATGCTCATGCTTCCTACTAGATCATTGTACAATTTCAATTCTGTCCCAATATTTAAATAAAAGATTTTAGTGCACAGATATTTCTTAACAGCTTTGGACAATTTCTCTACTGTGCACTGAAGCACAAGAAAAATTTTTTCTAGACCAGTTGAAAGGAGTCAGTATATAAATCCTAGGGAAAATGTCTGTAGTTGTACCAGTTCAGAAGCATGGGATCTCCAGCTTCCTGGGATGCCTTGAAGCCATGTGTCTCAGCTTATTAGAGAAGGGAAAATGGAGGAAGAAACTTGACAGTTTTCTGGCTAGACCTAGCCTATGTGTATTATGCCAAGTCTGCTCTAGAAAATCACTTTAGTAAAAGGTTTCTTTATGTTTCTGAACTAGTTTGGTTTCATGAAATATTAAAGATCAGACGTCAAAAGGGAATATGTCAGTATGAACATCCCTCTCCCATACAGAAACATCCCACAGTAAAGTGACATGACATTAATGTCACATTCTTACCCTATTCCTTTCTTATGCCTGTCTGCTGCCTGGGCCTTTGGAGAAGTCACAGCCTGGTTTTGAGGGTCTGTCTCCTAGACCTTTTTCTAACACAGAAGAGAGGTGGATGCAGAACAAGACAAGTTCTCTAGCAAGAGTAAATTGCTTCGGCTGATGAGAGCTATGAAATCTGAGACACTACAGCTGTCCTAAAACATTCCAGGGGACAAAGCAACACACTGGCAGATGATATTTAACTTGCATGAATTTAAACTAATGTACACTGGCAAAACAATCTTAACTTCTCATGTATGCTGATGAGTTGCAAATATGGAAGGAGATGTCTAGATATCTCCGAGGAATAAAGGTAGAGAAGTCAACCTGAAAAACCACAGTAAAAGTTGCCTGCCTTCTTTCCAGTCAGAAGAGTTTCCAAAGCAGACAGCTTCCCTCCTTTTTGGCTCTGTTTAGCAAAGCTTAGAAATTATCATCCGCACACCAATAGGCAACTTCTAAATCAAAGTGTCATCTGAAACACTAGCACAATCTTCCCTCTGGAAACACAGGGGAAAAAACCAAGGCAATTGAAAGCAGATCTGGGAAGATGAGTGGAATGAGAAGAGGTTGCATAGGAACTAAAAACATTATTTTTGTCATAGAGTGGTCTGTGCTCTCTGACACCACACAAGGCCACACAAAGGGTCTCAAACCACACCCTTTACTTCCAGTGCATTTTTCATGCAACAACTGAAAAGTGGTTACCTAAAAGCAGGAAAGGTTCACTAATTAAGTTAATGACAGAATGCAATGACGATTACAACTGATGCATTTTTTAAAGGTAGAGAAAAACACAGGACAAGAAGTTCGCTTTCAAGATGCAAGTCAATTCAACATTACAGACTTCTAGTGTATTAAAAAACTAAAATCTGTTAAAATAATTTAAATGTGGTACACGCAAAATTTGTCATTTGAAAAGGACAGTTTTCACAAAGCACCATTCTTACAAACCACGTTATCACACACACACAAAGCGGAAGCAACATGATTAGAGGTCACCAGCACCTACTACATCTAGAAGTGGTTGTCAGTTTTATAATTAATCTGTGCTGACGGATCCATTAATTGGAGCAGATTACAGTGCCCAAGCAATGTAGGTCACAATGCTTTAACAATATCAATACAAAGCAGTCAAGGTTTTGAATGACCTCACGCCTCTGCCATTTCTTCTGCAAAAAAGGCCTCCACAAAGTAAAATCCTTGCACCTTTCTCCCTTTCATTGCAGTTTCCTATCATATGAAAAGATCAAGCTGAGGGCAGATGTGGGAAAAAGTCATTTGCTATGCTGGTAAATGTTCGAGGCAAACGCTGCACTGTCAGTTGCAATTTAATCTTACAAACTGTTTCATTGGAAATTTTATGTATAGCAATAAGATTTCCCCACTGCACCAAAAATAAATCTGTCCATCCAATTACCAGCAAATTATCAACCGTTAACTTCATTAGTGAACAGTAATTTTTTCCTATCCCACAGCTGGAAAGGAAGCTAGAAAAATCCTACCCCTGTCTGACTTGAGTGCAGTTATAGGGAAATTGTTTCCAATTCATGACACTTAATGTGCCTAGTCAACTTCCAGGTCACTATATTGGAGTGGCTTTGGAAGCAACAAAATCATGGAAACCTGTGATGGCAAAACAAACTCAGAAAGGAGTAACATTATTGAGTCATAAGCACATATAGCTTCTCTTCTGGCTGCACTGATGCAGGCTCTTTATGTCACCCTGCAGTGACATCATTTCTGCTTCAGACATAGCTGGCCTGAGAAGAGGGCTCCTCTGCAATGCATAGACATGCTACGACTCCCAACATACACTTGGGCTGCTCTCAACAGCACAAATGGTAAAAGCTTAGTTAGTTTGAAGGTAAAACACTTGGAACCAAAGTCACAAATGCTTTATGAACATTAACCCCTCTCTATTCCTTGAGGAAAACAGATATTACTAATTACAGGCTAAGAAAAGAGACCAAAGCCAACCTTAGAACAACTTGCCACTCATTCCAGGCACTCCGATATTGCATGCTTGTTTAAAGCTGATATTTTGTCATACACGAGAAGCCCTTTGGATCCTACAAAACACAGAGGCATCAGCCTGTATACTCTTGATTGCCACCTACTGGCTTTCTACATATTAGAGCAAGGTTTACAAATACACACGAAATAGAAACCAGAGAGCTTCAGGTAATCTTTGTTGATGTGCCCAGGGTAAATAATTTTCCAAATCCTAGCTTCTCTTTAGTCCTGTGCAACAACAAAGAAAGGAAAAACAGCTTCACAAAGCCACTACTTGATGACTGACCTAAAAGATTATAAAATCAAAACCTGACTTTAGAAGTACTATAAAGATGCCCCGATAGGGGGTTTTTTCCCCCTACCAATTGTTATCTTACTGACACGAAGTCCCTCTTCTTGCTCCATTGCATTTGAAATTTGAAACTTTCAGGTTTTAATATGAGTTGGAGGTCACTTAAAGATCTGCAACACAAGGAGAATGAACAGCATCTAAGACTTTCTCTAGCACCTTTCACCAGAAGATGAAGAGTACTGGGACAAGTATCCTCCTGCACTGGAAATGCTCTTTGACAAAGCTTTATATATTTCACTCAGCATCTTCAAGGAAACCAGAATCCTCAACCCCACTCATCAGATACAGAACTGGACACAAGAAATAGGAATGGTTTGTCCCAGGCTACTCAGCAAACCAGAGAAATGACAAAGATAGAATGCAGGTCATCGCTAATCACTCAACCACAAGACATGTTCCCAGCCAGAATCCAAGCCACCTTTCCAGCAGAACAACTTCACCAGTGATGGAGCCAACCTTGTAGGACCTCTGAAAGTACCAGTCCCTTTTTGAGGACACAATTTTGCAAAACTGTCACTACAGACACCTTTAAGAAGGCAATAGTGGCTTTTCAGAGTTCAAACCTGACTGTTCTATCTTGCACTTGACATTTATTCAGGCAGTTGATCCCTCCTTTCATTCCAATGCTGCAGTCCTGAATGTCAACAAGGTAATACATTAAACTGCTCAAAACGCAAGGAATGAAATAAGATTGTCCAAGTTTTGCATGTTTTCCATTGAAACTATGCTTTCTGAAGAAGTCAGAAAGGTAGTGCTGGAAGAAAAAAATACGAGTGTATTAAGACATACCAGGTTCATAGCCTTGCTATGACACCAGGAGAAACTAGAAAATGAAGTTAAAAGTCAAGAGAGTGCAGATACACAACATGAAAACTAATGATTTTTTTCTTTCTTTTAGTAAATCAAGCCCGAGTTTCCCCCAATAAGAAGGAAAGGAAATTAGTCTCTGTATTGAGTCATTCATAAAAAAACTTTAACATGGCCTATGAACTAAAGTCCAAATTAGTAGGCTATTTCTAACATTACTGTTCAGCCTCAGTGCTCAGATTCAGGTACTTCTGCACCTTAATACAAACTGAAGACTTAAATACCAATATATAATACTCATAGCTCCACACCGTTACAGAAGTCACCAGGATTTACAAGCTGGAAACCTAGATCACATTTTAAGTCAATTTCAAAATAAAGCATGGTCCTTTGTGGAAGAGAATAACGTAATTTGAGATTTGTGTAACCATAAACAGCCAGTTCTCTTAGCAGCATTTTGAACTGATATTGGCTTTAGCACACATGCCATATTTTTCCCTGTCTAGCAAGCTTAAGTGTTTCTTTGCCTTTTTATTTTAATCAATTATTTGCTGGTTAGAACTGGTGATACTTGACAGAAATCCTAGGAAGAATACATCTTTATTTTTTAATTTGCTTTTTTATAAAATTAGCTTAGTAAATCAAGAATCAATACTTTGAAAACATTTTTCACACTTGAAATCTACAAGTTCTCTTCAGCAGAAGTCCAGACCTATAAAACAATAGTTTCTTGACCACTGCATCAACAACCAAAACCAGAAATACTATGCCATTAGACAACCTACCTTACAAGCTACCTCAAGCTCATAAACCAGGATTTCATTCTGCCAGAGTAAGAAACTGAAAATAATCTCTCTATATTAATTTTTCTCCAAATCTCTGCATTCTACCCACAAGAATAGTTTTTTATTTGATGGGGAACAATGAGAAAGAACAACAGGTCCATGCCAACACAGTACTGTTCTTCTTTAAGTTGTGATCAGGATATACTCCAAAATGAGAGCACTCTCCAACCGAAATATACTTCAATGAACTAGGCCACATTATAAAATTGTAGTAGCCACCCAGGCTATCTGCTGCTTAGTGATGACATTCATATTGCCTACCAGACAGAACACAGATCAGGGGTTTTATCAAGTCATTAAGTTGAAAGCAAGCTTATCAGAGACAGGATTAAGACACAAACATTACATTCAGAACAGACTTTGCAAATCTGAGAACAATTTCTCCCAGGCTTTGTAATGAGTTCACTTCTACTTCGGAAGAAAGAAAATAAACCATTACTTATTTGCTCCACTTTTATTATTTTCCTGGAAACTTCCCAAGATCTCAAAAGGCTCCCTACAATATGTAACTGTCCAGGCCATTCTTCCTTGTCTCTCTGCTCAATAAACAGATGGGTCAAATTTCACAAGTCATATTTATCTTTGCAACTTGACATTAGTCAACTTATTTTCAAAGTTTAAAGGTTGCAGCATATGCTTACACACATTCTATATCAAAAAAACTAGCTATGATTGATGTTGTGAGGACAGTTTTCATTAATTCCTCTCCTAGTAGGGCTGAGGAACAGACTTCAATGTTACAGTCACCCCACAGCACACTGTTTTAAATAAGAATATAGAAAGGTTCGCCTCTGTATTTAGCCATATGCATTTAGGCTAAAATCAGAAGTTAATCAATTTATTTGACTATTAAGGAGAGAGAAGCCTGGGAGCCTCCTGTGAGCCAAAGAAGATATTAATGACATCATGTCTTAGCTGCAACATGTTTGAAGATCTACTAACAGAGGAAACCACGAAGCCAGACACAGTCAAGGATTCAAAGCTATGCCTCACTTTTACCTGATCAGCCTCCAATTAAGAGTTTGAGTGACACTGCAGTGCACAATTAAGTACAGATTCTCACCTATCTCTTTACTTGATATTCAGGCAGGGGGTCCTCACTTTACAAAGACAGTCTGCTAAGCGATATTTGTCGCTCCAGACTGGAGATGTGCAGCTTTCACCAAGAGTAATTTCGTAAAGCTAGACTTAGAACCTAAAGGTGTTAGGATCAGATAATCTCAAGACCACACTGACTTTACTGGGGTCATATCAGAGGTAGGTATGGCCCAACACCTGGCTGTTTTAGACTAAGGTTTCATGAAAACCAAGCAAAGAGATACAATTCCACTGGCACAAGCCCTAGTTGTATTCTTCCGGTACTGCTCTTCTACGCTATGATTGCTCATAGGAGCCTCCTTCTCCACAAATACTTTCCTTTGACTGGGACACCATTCAGGCATTCCAGAAACACAGATTCTTTCTAGCCACTGATCAAAACACTGTAGGGAAGATGCAGACAGATAGGTGTTGTACACAGCTGCATTTTACTGTGTACACACAGTATCCCTTGATCTAAAACCAGCCAACCTGTTACCTGACCACAGCACAGGCAAAGTCAAAGCTGTGTTGCTAAAGGGGCAACAGATTTCACAAAGAGGCCCAAGCTCCAGAAAACTCTTCTGAGGTACCTATATATACAAATGTTACACAAACACTCTCACCCAGCCTGGTCTCCAGGCAGCTCTAAAAAATACCCAGCTCACAAATGTGTTCATTAGCCAATTACAGGATTCTCAAGTCCTTTTGCTGTGCTATACATAGAGACCCACAGGAAAAGCCAAGAAAACCTTCCCTGCTGTGAAGTCCTTAAATATATCAAAGCAAGACAAACAAAAGTTAGGGAGGAAACCAGTAGTACTATTCATATTTCTGAGAACCAGAGACAGACACAAAAGAAAAGTTTTGGTCACACCAGAGTCCTTTGGCAGACTGAACAGACCATGTCAGGTCTCCCAAGGCCTGCAGCAGTGCTTTCTCTTCTGAGAGGTAAGGTCAAGCTATCAACCGAACCCTGTTAAGCTCCAAACTACACAGCCAATATCATAATCAGAGCAACAACAAATCTAAACTCAGAGACAAGCAGTTTCCTCCCTCTACACTACTATTAAATTAAGCAGGAAGGACTTGCGGGCACACATGTATCTCTAGATGTTGCACACCCGAGTGGAATGTGGATTCCTTTCTACTCATTACGTGTAGTTTTTTTCCCCAGAGGAGAGAGATTATTAAAAATAAAAATTTCTAACTTCCAGAAAGACAACACTTATGCTGTTGGATGATCGGCTGTAAAAGCAGAGGAACATCTGACAGGCTGGTTTCTTACCTAAATGATCCACATTGACAATTGACAGTCCTTTCAATGAAGAATCACCTGAGTACTTAATAACAGAGAATTAACAATCTGACAATAGGTAAGGTACTTGCTCAGGCATTAGTAAGGAAACAGAGTGACACCTTACATGAAAAGCTATTTGAATGCCATTTAAACTTGTCAAATTGCAGAAAAATAGAACTGCAAATTGATAAAATCAAGGTTATTCATTATGTGAACTGATGTCTAATTTTCTTAAATTACATCCATTTTACACAAGTTAAAACAGAGATCTTCTGTTTGCTGGAGCAAACTACCCAGCACTACCAAGAAGTGCTGTAATGCATTCTGAGATCCTACAGCTAGAAGACATCAAACCAAGTGCCCTCTATGACCTCCTGTAAAACAGATCATACCATTTGGTAAATTAATTCCCTGCTTTGATTAGAGCACACTGTCAAGGAAGAGTGACAATGCCAGTGAAGAAAAATCCATGACAACCCTTAGTAAAACACTCCAGTGGTTAATTACCCTCATCCTTTGCATACACAGCTCTTTCTTCTAGTCTAAATTTGCCGAGCGGCAACTTCCAGCCAGCAGCAATCACAACACACTTGTCACCTAAATAGAAAAACATTTCTGGTACTTATAGACTGGTCAAGCCACCTTTAAACCTCTGCTCAAAAAGCTAAAACAGGTTGTGCTCTCAGAGCATGTACTAAAGGACATGTTTTTCAGACCTTTTAATCATTCTGACGTTGCCTCTGATCCTCCTCCAATTTATCAGCATCCTTCTCGCACTGTTGAAACAAACCCAGGCATACTATCATAAAAGCAATTGCCCCAGTGACAAAGGCATTACCTCTTGTCTCTCATTTAACAATCCCTTGTTTTCACCACCAAAGACCTCATTAATCCTTGTGGTGACTTGAGGACGGGTTATTCAGCAGGTGCTTCAAGTCCCCCTCAGAGTTCCTCCCTTCCCTAAAGGGTCTCCCACTCTTCAATCATGACTTCTTTAGTCCCTAGATTCCAAATTTAACTTTTAGCCCTGTCAGGATGCTCCACATTTGTTTTCTTACCTTCTCCTATATGATACTACCGGCTTAGAAACATGGTATCACAGGATACTCTCTTCCTTGTTGGCACAAGACTAGGGAGTTCGTTCCATATTCATCTATTTAAAAAGTTTTAAACAAGACAGAGCTAGGAACCAAATGCTGCAGGACCTTACTAAAAACACACCTGCCCAGCAATGATTCCTTGTTAGCCATCACATTTAGAGATCTGTCACAGCTGGCCAGTTGCTAATATCATTAGTGCCATGCTAGTTCTGTGTCACTTTTTTCCACAATGTCCTGTGGTAGCAAGTCAAATGCTTCAGACATGTCTAGAGAATTTCCTTTAATCAACTACATTTATCAAAAGATATATGAAGGTAGACAGGATCTATTTTCCATAAACCCAAATTGACTGACATTAATTATATTACTCTTTTTAACTCTTTGCTACTCAAATCCCTTAATCAGCCATTTCATTATTTTGCCCAGGATAAACATCAAGTTGACAGGGCTGTAATTAGCAGATTTGTCCTATCTTTTTATACATAGGCACGACATTAGGTTTCTTCCAGGCTTCTAGAAACTCACCACAGATCCAGGGATGAACATCATCAGTGTCGCAGAGGTGGACATGCCATCATTTATAAAACTGCTTACGGATGCACGGCCTAAACTGGCTCCAGCATCTACACACCTGTCACACGATGTGCATCATGTATCTCATTGAAGCAAAACTAAGCCAGGAGCCAATACGGAGAAGGGACAAGTTAAAATGTTACATGGTATGTGCCTAAATCTAGCCCACTTTCAGGGACTTAAATTACCATAAGAGCATTTCAAGACTCCTTTGAGAGGAAAGCCATTAGCAGCTGCCTCCTGGCTGCCCATCCAACAGAAGCAGGGAGACGACCCTTGAATGCTTCCCTGCTTTTCCATGGCTTGATTAGAGACTGCAAATCAGAGCAACTGTGACAACTGTGCACAAGTGAGCACATTTGTGAGGGTGGTAACAACAACTCATTACCATGAGAGCAGACACCGTTTGCTCAAGCCTTCTAGGCATGGGCTCTAATTGAAATCAATGCCTAACTCTCCAAGTCAGGAGATAGGGAAGCTTAGAGATGTCAGCAAAAATCTAACTCTTAATGAAAAAAAGATTAGACAAGTGGAAATCAGACTAGGAAGAGGCCGGAGGGCCGAGATGGAAGTGATAGTTGATGTAAGAGATGGGGACATGTCAAAAGAGTAACACAGACATTCCAGAAGGGCAATAAGGCAGCAGAGGAGCAAGGAGCAGTTAACATGGAGAAGATGGTGAAGGAGAGAGACATTAAATCAATGGTACCACTGCAATGGTACCACTTGCTTGAAATCGTGTTTCAACACTCTCCTCTCAGCCTGCTTCAGTCAGGTTTCACAGCCTTTGCTCAATGTTGTAAAGCACAATCTCATTGCAGAGAGGAGACCAAATATTACAGGTAGGAAGAGAATTAAACAGGAAGCTTTCAGGACTGAACCCTGGATCTCCTTACCAGTCACTGTACTCACGTAACTGCACCTGCTCTGATCTCCAAGGCTTGACACTTGGCTCTGACAAAAATGGTGGACAACAAAAGTATTACTGGCAGAAGGGCTGTAAGTCAAGCTTGTTATTTGCCTCCTGTCATAAGCAGCATGGTGTTAGGTTGATCTGAAGTCACTGATACAAGAAACTCCATAATTTCAAAGAACCACTCTCAACCTTAAAAGCAACCTTGGGCTTCTAAGGTACACTGAAGATGGGGACTGCACATTTCCAATATTATCCCCCTGCAGTGCCCAAATTAATTTCAGTAGAAAGAGAAGAAAGGGACGAATAAGATTTCTGACTCAGAAAAAGACCAGGATCCCTAGCAGTGAGGCAGTATGGGAAAGAACAGAAGAGAGGCATATTTTGAAAGTACCTGGATAACTGTACTTAATGCCAGTCACCTAATAGCACAAGTACTTCAACTGCAAGGATGGCAATACTGACAAGGGAGTACTAGCTGTGCCTTGCTTTCATGGTAACAGACAAAGCAAAAAAAAAAAAAAAAACAAGTATCATCAATTTACTAGGCTTAGTAAAACTTTATTGTGCTATGTTCAAAGCATATTTGTCTGTATATAAAACAATACTGAACCCATTGCAGACCTGGCCAAATTGGCTGGCAACTCAGTAGAGATGGCATTGCTAACAGCAACCAAGTGAAAATGTTGGTACTAAATCAAACTGACAATGTCCCTTTAAGGGATAAAGCATAACCAAACAGGTCTATTTTTAAACCACTTTCGCAGAAGGCTGCTGCCATTTCTGACACTGTTACCAGCCAAGACAGCATCTGCAGCAGCAATTTCATGGAGACAGGATAGTGGCAAGATGCTCCTCTACTTCCCTCCCCAGCCTTGTCTCAGGAAAAGAGCAGTGAGAGATTTTAATGAATTTTGTTCCAAAAAAATCTCAAAGCAAAGCAACCAGCATATGGTGCATTCAACAAATAGAACAAAAACAGTCATGGCTATGCATGCTCAGTGCTCTGATCTTTCAGGCAGTGGTGTTATTGTTAGTCAGACCACTTGTGGCTCTAGAATACCAAAGAGGGATAGATACAGTAACTCATCAGTATCTGTAAGAAATGGGTAAGATTAAATCTGTCGCCACAGCCACAAAGCAGCATAGCATACTTCAACTCTCCGGACAGACTGGTCTCTAGAGGATCTTTACACCTCTCATCCACCCAAGTAAAATTCTTTCCCTTTTCAAAAAGTCTGTTAGGTGTTAGGAAAAAAAAACAAAAATTCTTTTTAATATTGTGTGACAAAGCAACACTGTTCCTTGCCAAGTGACTTAAAAGACATCACAATTTTTATATGTTCTTAAATTGATTTGCTTACAACTTCTGTGGTCATTCCTATACCATATTAGAAAACAGAAGTCTGAAGAGATGTAGGACACCAAGGCAAAAGACCCATTTTAAAACACTTAAGTCCATGTTACACTCAGAGGAAAAAACATTCAAATCCTAGACCATCAAGTATTTTTCCTCTCCCACTAAAGCAACACTGGTGAAGAGTCAATTGATCTACCTCATGCATTCAAAAGTAAAATCTAGGAGATGCTTCATGAATCAGAATGTCTGTAGCTTGAGATTAATAAATTCATGTAACATAGTTCTTAAACTTGCTCATTTGCAGCTATATTCTCATAAAACAAGCAAATAGCTGATAATTAACAGCAGCGCTGCTGAGAACTGAGTAGTTACACCCAGTATTGGCATCATTTTAGGTTTTCACACTAAAGAATATGGGTTTAACTTGGACCAAACTATCTCTACAATTCTTCAGATTTTTTTTCCACATTGCAGAGTACAATTTAAGAGACATAACCACCCCAAGAGCTTCCCCTTCTCCCATTAACAAACCTCTAACATCCCTATGGCACCTTGAGCAAGTGCTTATGCAGCAAAGCACTAGCAGAGAGGCATTTAAACTGTTTCAGCTATCTTTCATACAGTTTTAACACCATGTGATCAGCAAACACTACAGACTACAGCAGTCCACGAACTGTAACTTCATTATGTACAGTAAAACTGAATGGCTACATGGATTGCAACTGTGTAGCAGAGTTCATAAAGCATCCTCTTCTAACCTTAAAAAGCATAAATTTCCTGAGCAGAAAGTCTTTCCTTCTTCATTAGCATCAAAATGTCACTAATGGTGCCACCAGACATCAAGCAGCATCCTTTTGAGAATCTGGCAAATTCTTCACTCTCCCACCTTTCAGATGAGTACAGCATTCGGCTGAATAGCTTTTTCAACAAATGACATGTCACAGCCTTGACACAAAAATACTTGCACCTTGTCAATCATTTGCTCACCATTCAAGTTCAAATGCTCATCTTCACAGAGATGAATTTGATCTGCACTGCAGTTAATGTTAAATATGGACACACAAAGGAGAAGATGGGTGTAAGTAAAAGTACAAAGCAAATGTGGCAAATCAGGGAAAATACCATGTCATTTGTACATTAAGTAGGCAGTGGAACTTCTGTAGCATGTAGCCATTCAGGCATATGGAACAACAGAAGCCAAGTGTGAGATGACAACAATGGAAATGGAGGCTGATATGGATGGTCTCCAATTTCAACTGCTGACCTAAACGTCCCAGCCCAAAGGTTACCTACTGTTTTATCTATGAAGGTTGTTACACTGTAACCATCACTGTAATATAACATAGGCAGTCAGGTTCTTTATTGCCAGACAGAAATCCATGTGTCATTTCCAATACCCCAGTTATTTCTTTGATAGATGTATAAAACAAAGCACTATTGTGCACAGCAAGTTGCCTGTACTAAGCCAAGGCATTGTTCATCACTCCATTCAAACCAATTCAGTCTGACCTGCAACTATGGTAAAAATTAACATAGTCACTTGGGAATTATTCCAGCAAAATAATAGCAATTACCAACTCTTGTACTTAATCTCTCTGGATCAATATCACAAAAATAATTCAAATATCTTAAACGATATCTCTGAAAAAAGAGCACAAGCCACCTCAAGACCTAGTCTGGGATTTCAAAAAGGTACAAAAGAATTAAATTCAAAAGAGCTGGTTCCTTAATACTTGCAGATCACTTCAAAAATAGCAATCTAAGGTGTCCGGAATGACAAAGAAAATCGTCTCTCCTGAATTGAGATACTAATGAAATTAATAATAATGCAGAATACAAGGAAAGGTCTTGTTTAGTATTACATTCACTGCTTTTCAGAATCATTTTAGAGCAGTTTTGGCCTTATTCTGCCCTTCTCACCCAGAGGGCTTTCCACTGAATGGTACAGTGTTTCACAATTACGTTTTTTAAACAGAGAACTACATTTAATATAGAAGCCCATTTTCTAGCACAGCACCACTTTGACATGATGTTCTTAACCAGCTTGTTCCCAGGCTTTTCCCAATCCTTCCAAAACACCCAAAGAAGTCACTTTGCCCATCTGTGCATGCTGTCTTCCATGGAGATCCTGCTGGGTCACCTCACACAGCTGGGACACAATTGAGTTTTTATCTGGTATGTCTCACTTGACAGTTAAGGATTTGGATGTATTATTCCTCTCATTTAACAGTCTGTTTATTTCGTTTTGTCCTGGTGCCAATTGTCTTAGACAGACAGTAACAGATTAAACAAACTGGTCAGTCATCATACATCCTTTAAGCTGATATACAATAGCTCTAAGGTTATTGATGCTTATAGATTGTAATATCCCATTGAACAGCCCAATGTCATTAACTCAATTTCATTCAATGCCACTCATTCATTACTTAGAGCTCTTAATTTCCACAAGCCAGGTTAACTGGGTTTCTGTCTCTTCAGTTGTCTTTTCATCCCTGTGTCACGGATCAGGTTACTCTAAATAGTATTTGGAGTCAAAGACCTCAGGCAATCCACTCAAGAGCAGCAAGCTTCAATAAAGTGGAGTCCCTCCATTAAAGCACATCCCAAATAGCCCTTTGAAGGAAGGTGCTGCTGCTTCAATGAGAACACCTCCAGTGTGGGGCATTCCCAAGACCCTAAGCAATAATGGCAGGATGGATGACCAGGACACACTGGGAGGCCGTCTCCATTTTCAGCAACAGCAGATACAAATCACAGAATCATTAAGATCAAAAAAGACCTCCAAGATGGAGTCTGATCTTTGATTGAACAACACCTTGCCAACCAAACCCAGTACTTAGTGCCACATCCAGTCATTGACCCCTTCCAGGGATGGTGACTCCATCACCTCCCTAGGTAGCATGTTCCAATGCTTGACAATCCTTTCAGTGAAAAAATTCTTTCTGATGTCCAGGAAGAACTTCCCCTGGCACAGCTTGAGGCTGTGTCCTCCTGTCCTGTCACTGGTTGCCTGGGAGAAGAGGCCAACCCCCATCTGGCTACAATTTCCTTTCAGGTAGTTGTAGAGAGTGATCAAGTTCCAGCTCCCACAGCTGCTTCTCATATGACTTACTCCCTAGACTCTCCAAGTAGCCTGCTCATGTGCCTCTCTCTTTTGGCATCTTGATGCTTTTTCCAGGTATTTTGGGAAGGCTGGAGTCACTACACCTTCTCTTTTCACAGTAGTCTGTCTGCATAGAGCTTATTCTGTGCCAGTGCAACACAACCATATTTCCCATTCTAAACCATTTTATCTAAGGTCTCTTGGAAATGAATGCTGGCATGGGGGAGAGAAGGAACATAATAGGAAGTCCCGGAGCTCTTAAAGCCATGCATTTTTCTCGTGGTTCTAAATGATTTTATTATATTTCAGATTTTCATCACATTACCTCAAATTGCAGGAACTGGCCCACCACTTGCTTTGATAGCATTGCCATTACTGCATAGTAACATCTCTTTTGATGGTGCCAGGGTTAGTGGCTCCAGACAGAAAAAAAAAAGGGATTGTGGTAGGGTGCCCATTTACCCACTGCTACCTCATTTCATCAGCCATTTATCAACACATTCTTCATTTGGAGAACTAAAATCAATGGTAGGTGGAGCTCTTTCAGTGCATTTAACTTCCCTGGCATTATACAGGTGGTAACACAGCTGAGATCAAACCCTTTCATCTTTCCTCCAAAGCCAGCTTGGCTGCAGACTAGCTGTTCTTCAATTAGGGATTGCAATACTTTTGGCAAGGATTAAGTGTGCTTTCTACAGCTCAGATTTGTTTCACTGTTGCTTTTTTTTTTTTTTAACTTAAAGAACAATCACTTTTTTCTTACTAGCTCATTCACCTTTTACCCAGCATCCATAAGAAGAAAAAGGCCCAACTCAAGTTATGTATGAGACATTAATCAAAGGAAAATGTTAAGCAGATAAGGACACCGGGATTTTAGAACACCAATTCTGTGTTACAGTTTATAAACCCTGTCACACACTGCAATAAGCATTTCTCTGTTAGTTTCCTGAAAGAGAAGGGTTATAACTGCATTTGAATAAAGCCCAAGGAAGCTTCAGGCGACCTCCTGGCTTGTTGCTAAGTCATTTCCGCTCTCTGAACATCTTTACTCCAAGCTGGGATAACAACAGTTCCCCAACAACTGTTGCACAGTAAATTTTATGAAGCTTAAATTCTTCAGATATCAATGAGGACAACAGAAAAGGACTATCTCCATTCCACTCCAATGCTTTGTAAGTACAAAGATGTACTGTAGTAGCTTGTTCCGCTTTCAGAATTCTTTATCCCTCCATGGGTTTTATATTTAATTTGTAATTTAATATGTAAAATTAGCTATCCTAGGTCTAGAAGGATTAGAGATCCTGAAATCAAAAGCTTAGTGATGACTTATGTTCACATGGCACCATAAATGAGATCTTTTTATGGCTTATAAGATGACTGATACAGAATCAAAACCTGAAGGGAAGTCACAGTTCCGTCTTTTTGACAGAACAGAGTATTTTGCAATGTAAACCAACCAACAAGGAAGCACAAATAGATGTTCCTACCTTTGCCATAAATTCCCCATGATCTCTTTAATGACACTTCCTCATTTGTGTGATTTAATATTGTAGTACAGTATTTCACATCTTTATATGTATCCACACCTAACATCTCTCTGCATCCCCTGCAGGGTCCACAGGAACACAGTATGCCACTTCACTTAAGTTCCTATACATTTCTGTTTGTTAGTATTTGCTTCAGTTGCTTACCCTTTGCAATTTATCAACACTTCACAAGTAATGACACAAAATAACTAGGATGCCTGGTTTTCAAGTTTGAAGCCAAATGACCTGTAGTCTCACTCCTGACAGCAAGATCAGTAACATTTGGCTGATAGGCAACATATCAATTTACATAAAATACTACATACTGGAAACTTCTTTTCCCTGTCATCATCAGGCTAGCTTCTCATCCAATAACGTAGACATTGTGTTTTGCACTTTGTGAATTCCTAGTAGGCATGTAGGTCAATAAACCAGCACTTATAAATCAGCCACAGCCTCTGTGTTGCATCCATCTTCCCACTCCCTGGACTGAAATGCTTTGTCAGCAATGGCCTGAGCTATTGGTTCTGCAGGTGCATGTAGATCAATATTAAACACATGGCAGTTTAGTCTGCAGTGACTGATACAAGCTCTGCTCAACCAGTCATTCAGAGACTGCAGTTACCCAGGTGAGATCACCTGAGCACTCAACACTGACCAAAGTCACCATGTAACTCTTGCTGAGACCCAGCAGCCAGGTCCTCCATTAAGCACTGATTACATTGGCCATGGACAAAAATAATCCTAAAAGCTCAGTAAGCAGGACCACATTAAAAGAAATGGCAAATGGCTCAGAATAAGTTCTTGGGTTATGGTCAACAGCTCTTTCACCTGCTCAAACCCACAAACCTTGGCTGTCCTGAGAACAGGCACATCTTGCCACATCCATACTAAGTAAGTGTATTGGTCAACTTAATTTCTAATCTTTCCCATGGAAGACAAATGGGTAGTCATAACTTTCACTTCACTACCTTTTCTTGATATTCAATGCCAAGTGGAATCAAATTTTTCTATACATTTTAGGTTGCACCTTGGCAGATACTCAAGCAAGTAGAATCACGGAACTGTATAAAAGAAAGGAAAAACACACAACAGAGACCAGGCTAAAGTAGCCACAACATCATATAAGCCATTTTCATCTCCAAAAGAAATCCTGACTGTTAATTCCATCAACATTTCCTCTTACCGAAGAACCAGGAAATGACTTTGCTGCTGAAGTACCACATGATTTTAGGCAGGGTGTCATCATAAGCTGATGAAAAGCAAAGAGCTGGGATATAATAGAAGAACAATTTATTATTAGCCTATTTGGAAGGGATGTGCAAAAACAACATCAAGGAGGCAGCCACAGATATCACAGCTTAGTGTATACTCCCAGAGTAGACATGGGAGAGCAGCAAATTGATCCAGGGTGCTAACACAATCAGGGACCACAACTGATGCTTCAGATGAAGGAAGCTGACAGCATATTAAAAAAACAAACAAACAAAAAAACTTTACAAAAACAGTGTCATCATACATTACCTGCCCAGCCTTGCTGTGTAGGCAGGCAATAAAAATAACTCATACTGCAAACTTAGCACCTCTGTTGAAGAAGACAGTATGCCTATCATGGAGTGTCATGACATACTACAGACAAACAATGCCCTTAACAGCTTCGATTCAACAGGCAAACCAAGCACAAGAATAATTCCCTCGCTTCCTGCATCATCACTGGAATGAAATCTCCTCTGCAGAAAAACACTGAAGAGATTTAACAGCAAAAATTTAACTCAAGACTGAAGGTAGTCCAAAGGAAACTTCAAAAGGTAGGTCAACTTAAGGAAACAGTCTATAGGGGGAAGAGAGCCAGGTGCTGGAGATAATCCTGGTTGCACACAGTGATGGGAAGTAATACCACTTGTTAATGACCACTTTTGACTTAAGCCGTTGCCGTAGAAACTCACCTGGAAGGAACATCACCAGTTAAAATAAAGAGCAACTCACCGAAGTCACCTACTAAATCAACAGCCCATCTCCTGCAGCATCTGAGGTTTCTGAATTCAAGTGCTGACCTGAGCATCCTGAAGATCTTGTCAGTCACAATCTGAGTGCAGCTGTCAGAGGCTCCAAACTGCCATGACAGATTGCTACATGGGGTCAGTATGTTCCGTGAATACTGTCAGACTGGACCAGCTATGTAGAGTGCCATGGTTTAACCCCAGGCAGCAACCAAGCCCCACACAGCCACTCATTCACCCTCCCATGAGTAGGCGAGATCAGAAGAATACAAGCTAGAAAATTCATTTGTGACGATAAAGGCAGTTTAACAGGGATAGCAAAAGCCACAAGCAAGCAAAGAAATTCAAAACAAAGATTTAGATCACTGCTTTCCATGGGCAGGCACGTGTTCAGCCACCTCCAAGAGAGCAGCAGTCCATCACGTGTAATGATTATTTGTGAAGACAAACACCAGCACTCCAAACATGTCCACTGTTCCCTGATCTCACTAGTAGGGAAGTGAGCGAGCAGTCGCATGGTACTTCATTGCTGGATGGGCTTAAACTAAGCCACAAGGGCATCTTTTTACAGGCCCCTCCAATATGAAATATGGGGGCTATTACATCTACATACTGCCTTCACCTTCCAGCTGCTTTAGGAACAAGACAATAGTCCATGGAAAATGCCTCTCTTCTCTTTCCTCTTGTTCTTTCGCATATTTTTGAGCTGCTTTGCTTTTAGTCAAATGCCAAAGATATCAGTCTTTCATCCTCCACGGCAGCACTCCACCCCACAGGGAAACACAAAGCTGTCAGTCCCACACACACATCACCATTTACTGAAAAATCACCCTGTCCTCTCACCCACCCACCCCTCAACAGAAAAGCAACTTTACCACACTTGTATCAGTCTTCAGTATGAAATGGAAAAGCCTGCAGTGAGAGTAACAGCTGCCACAGTTGATTCAGCCATTGGTAAAATCGGAAGTGAGGGGGAGAGAAGCCCACTGAAACTAAACTCTGTGGTGTCTGCCATTATTTGTAGCAGAGAAGAGCTTGATTAACACCATTTCAGATATAGTACCTATACACATTAGGACTCTGGCTCAGGGTAAATTCCCAATACAGGAGATACACAAAAGAACTAGTGTTTCTGTTTCTAAGTCAACCCACTAATTCAGTGACCACCTGATATTACTAAGGTCACAAATGGAAAACAGATTTGTATCTCCTCTGACACGGATCAGCACCAGACCAGTGAGTAACGGGCCATTCCACATGCAAGAACTTCAGCAGCCCAGAAGGAGCCCTTAAGAATGAAATCTAATTGACAAACCTTGAAACTGTCAAAATGATAATTCAAACGTTCACGCTACTACTTCTAAACTGCTCCTAGGCCCTGAAGTGGTTTCATTTCATCTGTATGGAATAGTGCAGTAGAAATGAGGACATGAACACCAGACCCACAGAATACATTCAGACCAGGCAATGAGCAGCAGTTTTCCTTCTCCTGAGCTTCACTTCTCCTAAGCCTTCAGAAGAAAGCTCTACACAAGATATCAAGTCCCAGGCTGTAAGCAGTGTTTTGGTGAGGCGATTCTTTTTGTTTGTCTGTTTTCCTTCTGTTGGAGCATAATTTTCATTCATGGATAATCCAAGGTGTAGACAAAGGAAGAACTGAGGGAAGTTATAAGCCTTTTAGCTACTCCATTGCCACTAGCTATGTGCTCCTATATCCCAAGATATAGGGAAGTTACATACATTTGCAGCCCTCTCTGCTTTGAAGGATGCATTTGCCCTGCCCTGCAAGCACATTTGTGTTTGTACTACTGTGGCAACTAATGGCTCCAACCAGAGGAAGACTCCATGTGCCAAATGCAGCATACGTACAGAAAAGAGAGAGCTCCTTCCCCCAAAAGTAGTCCTAATTTAAAACAAGGTGCAATGAGGGGGATGAACCAAATACAGAGGATGAGGTAAAAGGATGCAAAAGCAATTATATTAACAGGATTTTTTACTGACTATCTACTCCCCCTCCTGTTTTTCACAGAGCTTAGCTGCCCACAACCAACACATTATAAAGACTGAAACCATGAATTGGGGTCTGTAGAAATATAACCTGGAGCTACCTTAGTGCAGGGAAATTCAGCTGTTCCAAAGCACTCTTAATCAAGCAATTACAAGTGATTGGGTGATTCTCTAGAGGAGTGTTAGGGAAGGCAGCAATTTAAATGCTGCTCTGAATTTTACAACAGGGGGAGGCAATTATCTACCTTAACCTGGCCTTGCTTTTTATGAATTACTTATTCCATTCTCAGATGCCTAAAAAGAATAAGTAACAGAAAGAGAAGGTGTTGGAGTACCCCTATTCTTACCCCCACCTGAAAAAAAGACGATGTTTAATTTATGGCATGCTCCCTACACACATCTCTCCACAGTTAATATCACTCAGAATCCACAGCAGAAGGATGGGACATGTTCTCTAGATTGCAATATGTCCATTCATTTTTAGATACCAGTACTGCTGCTTAGGATAACTACTGCACACCAGGAAATTAATAGGGGAAATAGAAAAAGAAAGGAAAAAAAAAACCAGCCATGTGCCAAGAGAAAAGGAGATGCACGTGCCAAGTTCTTTTCCAAGAAAATTATGTTAAAAAACTAAGCAGTGATCTGAAAGGTTAACTTCAGATGAACACACTCATATGCAGCCCATGCAGTTAACCTGTATGCCAACTGCCAATATAGCCAGTTCTACTGCTCATCCCGTGTCATTGTAAAAGGGTGGGAGTTGGAAGCTTTGTGCTGCCACAATGCCAGCCACTAGCCAAAAGGTACATTTGGTTGCTTGTCAGTGTAGCAGATGTAAAATGGGCATCGTTTCCCTTCTCTGACTTCCTCAAGGACAGAAAAAGCAGCTCAGCAAAAGGAAAGAACAGAGGTCAGCAAAACTAACTGATTTTCTGAAAGTTCTGCTTCTTGACAATATTCCTACATCATGTGGGTTTTTTCCCCCATCAGAAATTGGTCTTGAAAATATAATCCCCTTAATATTTATCTCTTGTATAAGAAAACTCAGGGAGCTGAGGACATTCAGATTAAATAAAAAAGGAGACTGTTATTGATAGCAGCAAGGAGGGCGTGTGCTGACAGGATCAGGAGGAACGCTTACCAGCATGTAAGAACACTGAACATAAAGGACTGAGACACCACAGAACCACGAGCCCATAGGAAATCTCTCAGTTTCCTCTTGCAAATATGCTGCTTACTCACTGCCTTTGGAAGCACTAAAACATATATTAGGGTATCCCAAATGTGGAGGCACTTTTTTTAAAATTCAGTGATCTTTTAAACACTGGGGAGAGAAGTTGCTCCACCTAGCTATGCAGCCTAGAGGAAAACTACTGTGACCACAAATACAGAAGGAGATGGCATGAGGGAAGGAGCTTCACTTCATTACTCTACTCAAAGCAGTGCTGGGAAAAAATAAGGTACAAACAGGCAACAGAAAAATCTGTATGTAAAAATTCTTATCCTTAAAAGATATTCCTCTTAATGAAGATCTGAAAAAAGCAATCTCGCTGCTAACACAACAATAAATGACTGCCCAATTCTACCATAAATAGGTAAAAAGAGGGAGCTTGCAGCAGTTAGACACATTCCATGAAAAACAGAATCAGCAAACATGCCAGCAGATGTATAAAGGCTTCACAGAGTTACCATCCTGAAAGGAGAAAGGGCAGTTGATTCTTGGTATGCTTACCACCTTCAAGAAACTCCACCAAAAACTGTCAAGCTAGAGATAGTCTTTTTAAGGCTCCAAGTGGGTAAGATTTTTACATCTGCCTGCTAGGAGAAACACCTATATTACATGTAATTCAAAGCAAGCTGACTGGATAAATCTACCAGTGGTAAGCTTTTTAGAAGTTACTCATTTAATCAGCCACTGTATTTTCAGATCAGAAACTGCATTTAAAGCCACGGGGACACCGAAGTTATTCAAAGTAGGGTTTATTTACAGAGCCATTCTTAGCAGCATATTTAGTTAATGAAATATAGGTAAATTTTATGTGCTATTAATAAGCTTATTAAAACAGTTATCCCAAGTACATTTCTAACTTAATATAGTAATCCATAATCTTTTCAGAGAACCTCTTATTCCATGTTTATCGCAATCTACAGAGACAAGCCCCCCATTCTTAAACTCAGGCTCTAAGATGGATATTCGAAGAGAATAGCATCAATGACCAATGTTTTAACCTGTTCTATCCAATCAGAATAAGACGACTTTAATGACACAGTCCATGTAGCCAAAATCCTCTTTAAAAAAAAAACAAACAAACAACATGTTCTTCTGTCATCTTGATGCTGCTAGAGAATGGCAGAATTTCACCCTAGCAAGTCTGCAATACAGCAATGAAGATCAGATGGAAACATCTATATACACAGAACACACCTCCACGTACAAAAACACCACCAATACCTCCAGCTTGAAACACGAGGCAATACTAGGAACCAGTTGTTTCAATGAAGAACTAGGTTTCTATATTGTTATTTTGTTCTCTCAATTACACATAAATATCTATAAGACTTCCCAGGTATTCCTTAAGTGAATTAACTCCTACTCTATTCCATTTCCTTTCCCAGCCTAGAGCAGAGGCAAGACCATGTGTCATAATTACACACACATGCATGCAGCCCCAAACCTGCAAAGAAAGGAAGAACTACCTAGAAGATGATGTGTTGCACTGATCAGAGAGAAAGGCTTGTCCTTCTCCCTTAACAGCTCAAGATTCATAGTCTTCCATCTCTGCTGCCAATAGTTTCTCTACCTACTGTACTGAAGTAAGAGAGCTCAAAAACCATCCCATTTTCTGACACTCAGTCTCTTATAACAATACTTCAGTAACTAATGCATATCCTTTCCAAAATTCCTGAATGCTTCTGTCATTCTTGTGCCCTCCATACAATATGAGACATTTACAACTCTGACACCTACCTCTGATCTGATGATACACAGTCAAAGAGCAACAGGCATTTACAGAACACAATTCATCTTCAGAGATTTTTGGGTATCTATCTTCATATCAGTTGTGTATCCAAAAAACACCTGTTTCTGTCTACCAATGGTAAACAAGATTCTAGACAATATGCTCAGATGAAGGTGCCTAAAGTTAGTAAGATGAACCCCTTAAATGCAGATTTACAGAGCACTTCTTCAGAGAAAAACAGTAGTTCAATCAACACATACAAAATTAATAATTTCTAGGCTGGTACAAGAAGTACACTTGCAAATAATCTTAAAAAGCAAAACAGAAGTAAAGGATGACTTACTGTAGTACTACAGTGCCAAACACTGGAAAGGAGCAGCTTTGCTTGAGTTTGATGTACTTGAGTGAAAAATCAGAACAATATATGGCATCATCCTGCAACAACAGCACACTGTATTCTTTGCCAGAGACTCAGGAGCATCCAACATGTCAAAAATTTTACACGTATTAATGCCTAACAAAAGCTTTTGTCATCCTCCACGTGGAGCTGAAGCTTCCAAGGCTGCAGAGAATCCCCAGGTACTCTTGGATTCTCACACTGTATCAAATTTTGCATAGTGATAAGAGCAGTGCTCCAACACCCACAAACCTTATATCTTTGCAGCTTTTTCCTTCAACTCAGTGGAGAAACCTCCTAATGGAAGATTTCCTGCCTCTAGTGAAAGGTTCCCTGCCCATGGCTAGGGGTTGGAACTGGATGATCTCTAAGGTCCCAGCCCAAACCATTCTATAATTCCATGATGACCTTACATGCACAGCCCCAGAAGATAAAACTTTTCAAAGCATCTAGATTTATCCTATTTTTTTCGCTGACTTTACTTCATCAGTCTATTAAGAACACACCAGCTGTCACTTTTGTTCTATAGGCAGTAAATTGGTCTGATCCAAAGCCAGGCTTTCAAGCATGGTGAATATTTGGGTCCATAAGTTTATTTTAGCCCCAGAAGACCCACTGCCTCTTCTAAGGATGTGCCAATACATAAATACATGAAAAAGATATAGAACTGGGGAGGAACAGTCAGCCTCATATTTACCAGGATTGACAGGTACAACACTCAGTCCATTATGCCACTTGCCCTTCTTAAGGCCAAGCTGATTGCACAATAAACACCACGTCCACATTTCATGTCTTATTTGATGTATACAAAAACTCAGTGGGTGCATAAACATCAAAAAGCTAAACAGTCCATGAAACAGACGGCAGCTAGGCTGGGAGTTACTAAACCCCATTTGGTCACAGAAACTGTCTCTGCCTTGGAATGAGACAAACAACTTCTATTTTCCAAAAGGCATTTCATCAGGAAGGTGTATGGCACACAGTAATTACCTATGTTCTCAAAAGCATCGAGACAGACGACCAGCTGCATACCTATCCTCTTCCTGGCCTAGCTCCCAAGTACTCTGGCATTTTCCACTGTTGCCTACATGAATCTGACAGAAGACAAAGGCAAACTGCACTAAGGTTTCTGGCAGCGCTTGGGTAATGCTTCAGGTTTTAAGGACCACAGCCTAGAATTCAGTTACAACAGTAGCTGTTTACAACATGCTACAAATACCCTGTTAGGAAATATAACAGCTCTCTAACTGCTGTGTAGTGTGAAATATGGCAGCAGGGCTTTGCCAGGGTACAGCCATGTTAAGTATTCTGCATGTCCTTGAAATCCAAATGTTCATGCCACCAAATCTGACTAGCTTCCTGGACAGAAAATTCAAAGTGATGAGATTAATTTCTAAATTTCTGAATTTTTTTTTTATGTCAAATCAAACTAAATGTTCACAGCTCTGCATCATTACCTTCTGTCCTTCTAACACAGGACATGTGAAAATCCAGAGGAAATAAGAGCAGCTTCTCTTCAGTGATATAATGTGACCAAAACTTCAATTTATCTTCTCCCTGTCACCTCCTGACGCCTCATTCAGAAAAACACACCTTTTTTTAAGGAAAGCAGATTTAAAATAACAAGCAGCTCTTGACTCAATTGCCCCATTACAGTTGTTCCCATTTTCACAAGAGACTATAGTATCTGAAGTATTCTTTTAGCTTGGCAGAGTCTTTACTGACATCATGCAGGCACAGTGTAATTTATCTCAGATAGAGGAGATGAAGAGAGACTCAAAGTAAAGGTCTCAGGAAAGAGCACAGCACGATTTGTTCCCCTCTGTGGCAACACGCAGCAACTTCAAGAACAAAATGGCACCAGAAACCATCTTAGAAAACCCCATAAATATATAGGGGGAGGGGGAGAAAAAACCAAACCGTACCAAAAAGACTGTGCTCTACAGCTGTACTTGGAACAAGGGATTACCTGCAAAAGAACAGTTCAACAAGGAATGCAGGGTGAAAAGGACTACAGGAAACACGAGGTGCAAAGAAAGTAAAGTTCTCACAGATATTTCTTCAAAGACCACGGCAAACTCGGGAACAGATTCCATAAGAATTGTGCAATGCAACCCGAAAGAGCCAAGTGTTGTCCAGGGATATTTATGATCCTTTATACAGGGAGGCTATTATCCCTTGGAAAAGACCACAGAAGAATCATTTTGCTACTTCACAGGTCCACAGCTCTAAAAATCTGTGTTACACTTAGGAGAGTAAAAGTGAAGTATGCAGAAGTGATCAAAGGAGACCAGGCTGGTTTTATAGCCTGCAGGGGAAACAACTGATCATATATTCTTCCTATGACAAATAACTGAGAAAGTAATTGAGAGCCTAGCAGAAACCAATGTTGTTACCTCAGCATTATTGATTTTCGGCAGACATCTTAATCTAACACATGACAAAACTTTCGTCATTGCAGTAAGATATAGCTTTCAAGGAAAAATGATATTTATAAAGGTAGTTTATGGTTCAGTTAGAGATTCTTATGAAGTCAAGCCCAGGCTTGAGGAATGGCAAGACAAGGACTTCTTAAAAACAAAATGAATAGAAAATTAAATTAAAAGGTGAAAATAAGATTCAAATATACTAAGGCAGTATTCAAAACACTAAAAAGAAGCAGTAAAAACATAATCTTAAAATACTATACTAAAAAAGGCTTATTCTTATCAAATAGATGAGTAGCACTGAAAGATTCACAGTTCGCCTGTTAGGTGGACTTTAAAAAAAATCTTACCAAATGTAAGAGAACTGTTCCAACTGTTTATATTAAAAGGAACTGAGATTATTCAAAATGTGTGTATATATAATAAAAGTACATAAATAACAAAATGAAGCCAGAATAGAAGTCCACAAAGCCCTTTGTTAACCTTTTAACTCACAGAAATACAACAGTAAAAAAAAATAAAAAAAAAATAAAAACTATTAATAATAAAGAGCAAAATCATATACACAAAAATCACCTTACAAATATACATAGAGAAAAAAAGTGAGTTCAGTTCAGGGCAATTACAAAGAGTTTACCTTCAATTAAAAAAGAAGAAAAGCAAGAAAGTAGCAGGAGCACTGCACACAATTTAAAAACTCCTTCCTACCTTCTCTTTGTTTCCTCCTATGAGCAATCTGCTCCTTGCAATGTCAGAGACTGCTCTCTGCATATCTCGCTCTCCTGTTTCCTGGGGTTATCTGAGCCATTCCCCCCACTATGTCTTTTCAGCCTGCAGGGGGTAATGCACCACTCCTGGAGTTTCAGGTGATGATACTAATTGGGCTTTCTCTACAACATAAGTTTTCTACCTGCTAAAGTCAGTACTGTCTTCTTCACAGCTGCATCATATTAGCAAACAGTTGATTAGCATAGATAGCCTTCTCTATTCTTTCCAACTGACAAATAGTCTACTAAGAATTCTTGACTTTAACTCCCAAAATTAAGAGCCAAGTACAGTATTCACATGCTTGTGACAAATTCTTCCTTGTGAAATGAAATCTGACCTAGAGCTCTCTAGGAAGCAGACCTAGTGAAATAACCATTCATCATTCTTTAATATGCTTCAGGTAGACATATATGTATGTAATAACAACACAGTCTTGCACCTCTCCTGCCATCATGCTGTTGCTATTGTGCACTCTTGGACAAATGCCCTTAAGAGAAGGGAAAAAACACTGGGCTTCCAAAAGTACTCTTCATTTTTGGTATCCGTTCACATGCCTGGTATGAAACAAATCCAGCCTGCCAGGCTTCGACATCAATTTGTTTCAGATGTTAGGAAGCAAAAGATATGGGCATAGGACAGCCTAGTTAATGAGGTGTCACAGCTATGGTTGACTTGTTCACTGCATCTTTAACTTTATTACGTGTATCACAGTAATAAGGAGACACCTTTCTCAAATTTTGTTTATGCACTAAGGCTTAAGTGAAGGAGCATCTTGAGACTTAAAGCAGGCTTTGCAAGTAAAACAGAAATAGGCACAAGTTGTGTCTATTTCAATTATATGGGGACCATTTGTAGGAGCAAATGAATACCAAGCTTTATTCCTTTATTTATACCCTTTGTACCACTGTCCATGCAGTTGTTCCAAGCATGAGGCTGGACCACAACCTGGAAGGAGATCATTCAGAACAATCTGACACCTGCTTTGAGGAATTCAGTGTGCCTCCAATCCTTTACTTAAATGATAAACTCCCTTTGTCAGAAGAACTGCTTCTATCATTGGCCTGTCAGGCTGAACCACTGAACAAGCCATTTCACTAGGTCTCCCCCAGTCAAGCTCAATTTGAGTTTTACAGTCCTTGATACTTGTGCGATATTGTCATGGAAGCCATTAACGTACTTTGCGCTGAGAATTATACTGCTTGGCAGGGGCCATCTCTCCTCACGATACCTGCATGTCCAAAGTTGAACCTAGTCCTGTAATGAGATTGCAAAAAGTAGTCATATATATTCAAAATGTTGGCCTGTGAGCCAGTAAGGCCTGAAAATATTTACCAATATGTCAAAATGCTTCTAGCTGAAAACCATTTCTAAACCATTCACTGTTTGCAAGTTTAATGGCTTAAGGCTTATGGGCTCATGAATCACCAGCTTTCTTAGCAGCAGTATTTGAAATGTTGATACCTTAGCCTTGAAATAGATGTGAAGGTACCACAGCCTTTACAAGCTGTTATTGAAAGACATACTTTAACAGCTCCCACAAAAGACTGAATGCAATAGAAGTAGCTGAGCAGGATGAAAGTAACCGAACCAACTTAGTTAAAGTCAGTGTTCATGTCTGTGTTCTGTTTCAGTGATTACCCTCCCGCTGGACAATGAATCATACTAAAGGAAACTTCGCTGGTTTGTCTGATAAAAAATCCAGATGACTTCAGGAGCAATGATGAGTATTTGGGAAACTATTAGTCTTATTTCAAATTATTGAATTCAACTATCAGAATAAAATTTTGGAGAGCAATTCCATTTTACACAGATTTAAAAAAAAAAAAAAAAAAAGATGACACCATTTTTACAATTCCAAGATTTTCAGTTCAGAAGATGAATAAACATTTATGGAAAAAAAATTGCTACAACAAATACGTGTGGAATGAGTATCTCTAAGATCAAGGAGGTTATGCCAGTAAATGGCAAACCCTGCATTACAGAACTGCAAATATGAAATTTTAAGCATGCACTATACTAGAGAGATAACAGGGACAGAATAAACGAATACAATAGCAAAACCAATTGGAAGAAATAAGAAATCTCAATTATGAATAAAAAATAATAATTTCATATACAGTCCTCTAAAAGACACCATCATCAAGTGATTCATCTAGGTCTTGCAAGGGGATATACACTTGGAAGTGTAAAATAAAATATATATATTTTTCACCTACAGCACCCAAGATGGACAGATGAATGCACACATACATATGGTAAATAAATTCTGTTTCAATTTTAAACAAAGATATTATGAAAACTTATTAAAATAGACTAAATAAATACAGTCAAATGCTTATGGCTTTGCTTATACATGAATAGCTGAAAAGGTAAGGAATTTATGGCTTGATGTCTTTTCTGAGTATCTGACACAATCTATACACACATTTATCCACCATGTCAGCGCAGATAACTTGCAAATCTGCCTCTTCACGCTTCTCTTCCTGCAGCCAGATTAAAATCCCAATCTGTGTCAAACACTTCTCTGTGGATGGCTAAGACCAGCTCAGCCTCAGCTCTACAAACTGTCTGCTCCATCAATATAGGTAAAAATTACTATTTGGCCTATCACTCAACCCATAACTCTTCCTTTCCAACTCTAATTTTGCTCCAGGCCCTCACATTTAGCCATACAAAAACAATCAGAAAGATTTTGACATATTTCCAAGATTGTATGTTCATCTTCACAACTTAGAGCTTTTGTCCAAGGTCATCACCTTGCTTACTGAAACTTCTTGCCCCAGCTCTCATCTCATCCAAGTCCCATTCATCCAGAATGTTAACTCAATTCAGCATTTTCAGGAATTAATCTGATCATATGAATGCATGAATGCATTCTTCTTTGGTTCTCCTCCTCGTATTTGGGCTTTTACTCATTCTGCACTCATATGTGAGGTAAACTATTAAACAGCTCCAAACTTCATTTTACTTCCTCCTAAACTCTCCTTAAAACTTATTTGCTCTGATTTCTCCTAAGAAACTTGACAGTTATGCTACTGCCAAGCACACTGCTCAATACAATCCAACTCCTGACACTTCCTGCCCAAGACCATGTTTTTACATTCATATTGTAAGCTTTAGGAAACAAAGACTGCTGTCTTCTCTTTCAGCTGTACAGAAGCTATAAACATATTTCTACCTTACTCACTGAACTAAATACATATAGCTTTTACAGTTACTCTTCAAATTTTATGCAAATGCTGCCATGTTTTAGAGGACTGTGCAACTGCTACCCTCACTGTAAACAGAGAGCAGTGTACAGATAACCAAGATTTTAAGTAAACACCATTCAAATTATGCTTGAAGCCACACCAGCAACATTGCAGCCTGAATGAAGCAGGCACAACAGGCAATTCCACTGATTTTTTTCCAATGCCATAGTCCAATGTAGCTTCAACAAACCTGTAAAGCTTATTTCCAGGGAGTTGAGCTCTTCAAACATGCCTATATACACTTCCTTCAGGGTTAAAGGACATCCATCTGTGATGTACAGTGATTTTCCAGTGAGTATGTTTTAGAAAGAGCCACCTATACCCACTCTGGTCTAGTAAAACCATTCTAGCTGTCACTAGGCTTAAGTACATGTTGTCAATAAGTCTGGTAAAACCACATCAGCAACAACTGTGGTTTAGCACATGCACTGTAGATAGGCTTTCACTCACAATGTGGACAATCCCTGACTGTCCACACCAGACAGCGTCTGAAACACCCACAGATTTTACTTCTTTTTAGTGCAGTAGTAAGACAATCAAGGTGGTTATATACTGCTCTTCACCACCACGTTGGAGCAGACCACAGAACATCAGCAATGAACACATGGCTGAGTTCAGGTAGTTGACACTACCTGCAAAGAGGGAAATAAAAACCAAAACCACAACAGAAAATAATATAAATTATGACAATAGTGGAAGGAAACAGTTTATTAAACTCAAGACAGGTCATTTAGCATTTTACATTGGTGCCTCAATTACTAGGCACAACTGGTTGATTTAAAAATAGTTGCAAATGAAAGCCAGAAACCCAGAAGTGAGATGATAGCCTCATCAGTAGGCTAATGCTTTGCCAGTCCCATTGCTACAATAAGCCTCCACAGCTAGATGACACCAAGGTGGATGGTGTGCAACATTCTTACATAGAAAAACACTCCTGGAAGGAAGGTTTCAGTAGAAGAACAGACTACTACTTATATCAATTACACAGTGCATGTGAAACCAGGACAGATTAGCAATATGAATAGAGTGAGAATTTGCACACCCTGAGGTCAGCCACTGACTATCCTGTATGTCCTACTCCATATGTTTCGCAAAAGTGATCACGTTCTGGCTCCAGTCTGCATTTGCTGCCAAAACCCTGCTAACTGCTTCAAGAATGCAGTTTCAGAGAGAAGGCACGTTCAGGAACAGTAAATACGCCTACTGACTACAACATTGGGAGCAATCCTGATCTCCTGTGAAATCTGTGCAACTGGACTGTCCTTACAGATATAGCGAGCAGTGGGGTGTGCATCCAAGACCATATCACAGTCAGTTTTCATCTCTAGGTAGCCTTCACCTTAGTCAGCACAAGCAGTAGGTAGAAATCTGACCAAATGTTTAAATGCTCAAGTAACCACAGCACACTGCAAGCATGTCTAATTAATCTGATTAATCGAAGTTTCCTGTTAAATAATATATCACAAAGCTATGTAAAATGAAAACTGCAGCAGCTCAAACAAAAGCAGCTGGCTCCATTTTATTCAGCTGAAAGATTTTAACTCTTTTGCCTCCCCTAAGAAAGTGTTTTACCTTGTCTTAGATATCTTAGATATCAACTTCCTTGTCTAAAGGAAACAATACGTTGCCCAATACAGCGATATAGTAAAACACCTGACACTGTCACCACAAGTAAGCTATTACTCCATAGCAACTTTTGGGGTGGGAGGACAGGGGGAGGAGTTTCAGATACACGTTCAAGTATGTTAGCAATTCAGATCACTAATTCTCTTGGAGATTTCAGAAACTTGAAGATCCCAGACAGCTTCAAGTAGGGCATCTCATCGAGTTGACAGTCGAGAGGCCAACAGAACATGGGAAGTTTACAAACTTAAGTGTTTTTCATTGAAAATACAGAGTAATCCAGTTATTCTCTCCCTCCTGCTGCAGTTGTAGAGAAAAATCACTAGATGGAGCCGCAATGTCACAAATCTGATTTATGGCCTCTAGAGTTGTTGCCTTCCAAAACTGACATGTTCCAGTGCATCCTGATAACTCATCTTCTGAAAGACAGGATAACATTTACAAAAAATTACCAAAGCAAAATGTACATAGAGAAAGTGACGAGATACTGAATGAAAAAAAAAGGCCATCAAGAAAACAACAATCCTAGTTTTTAAAATCAAATGAATTTTAGAAGTGAACTGAAAGTTATTTTATCTGCCAAGACAGATCATATGTTTGGCTTTGTTCTGCAAATCAGAAAGCACAGCAGACTGCTCAACGATTGACATGATTAGTTGCTGTAGAGAAATTTTACATTTTGTTTGGGTTTTACAAAATGCAGATAGTTCCAACACTTCACAAAAATGAAAACTAAATCCCTGGCCCATCTCCAAGAAGTACTGCAGGGTCCTTTCACAAAAAAGAAAAAAAAGTTGGATTTAGGCTGACTTTAAAAAAAAAGATGATTACACAGTCACTGTTGGCTTATATATCAATTCCCTCAGCAACGGACTAGGCCAGGGAGGATATCCAACAACAAGGATGCCCTCCCACTGCTGCTCCTCACCTGGAAGGCACTGCAGAGGGGGCTGAAACACCGGCAAACAAAACTCGGTCTTGCTCCCCCTCTCTTGGAGAATCTTCCTTGACCCCTTTGACCTGGAAACTCATAGGTCAGAGGACTGAGGTCCCAAAATCCTACTTGCATTTTGATAAGGAGTGTGCTCGCATCTCAGCTGCAAACAACGTTTGTGCTGGGGGAAGGATATAGCTCATCTCCTGGGCTAGTTGGAGGACCAAGGCTCTCACGAGTCACTGCGAAAAGCTTCTCCATCGGAGCCCATTACCAGCTCACACATTATTTGGGTGCGTTTTATAACAAAAACTATAGTGAAGCCGTACCAGAACCAGCCTCTGCGGAGGTGGGGGCATAAATCCCAGGTGTCACTTTACCCATCACAACCAAGTGGTTGACCCACGCTCTGGCCCTCCCAGCCGAGCCCAGCCGGCATCGGGCACCCCGGGAGCGCGCACTGTAAGAGCCACCCAGACGCACCCAAACGCCGCCTCCAGGAGCCCGCCGGGCGCGGACAGCGGCCCCGCCTCCCGGGGGCGGGCAGACCGTCCCAGCCGCCGCGGGTGACCGGCAGGGCTGTGCCGCTCCCGCTCCGCTCCCGCCCGGCTCCGAGATGCCGCTCCTCAGCGTGCCCAAAGAGATGGCCGTCGGGACGGCTATGCTGGGGATCGCCTTTGCCACGGGTGTGCTGGCAGGTAAGCGGCGCCTCGCAACACCCGGCACACACACAGGGACATGGAAGCTGGGCCCTCCTCGTGTCCCCAACGGGGAGGGCGCGGGGACCGCAGGTCCCGGGCAGGTTTCCCCCAGGGGCGGCCAGGAGTCTCCGCCGCGGGTGCAGACAGGCGGCCGTCGGGGGAGCACATGGACCCCTGGGCGCTGCCCTGCGGGCAGGGATTTATTTCACTGACCTGCGCCAGTAAATACACTGATGCTCTTATAGCCGAAGGCGCTCCCTGTAAGCCATCTCCCGCACTGTGGGGCCGGCACAAGGTCCCAGCGAAGGCGAGGACGGGCTACTCCGGCCGGCGCCTGCCTGCGTGCGTTTGGCCATCCCCGGAACGCCGCTGTGCGGGCCCTGCTCACAGCATTGTCTTCCGGTAACAGTTGCCCTTTCATTCCCCGGGATCAGCGGAAGAACGAGCCGACGATCCGGCAGGGAAAGGAAACGTGCTGGGCTTATAACGCGGCCACTTGCTTACTTACTCTTTGACTTCAAGCGAGTTGCTGAAATAATCTAGACCTCGGCGTGATCGTCTGTAAAATGGATCGATTAACAGAAAATAAACCCGTCGAAATAAAAGTGGTTTTTAACAGCAAACACTACCAGGATATGTGCTTGTTGTTATTTCTTTAAAATATTTGACCCGTTTGGTAAAAGAAGCATGATGTACAGTGAGTGCAATCAGTTCTGTATCTGAGTAGACATGCAATAGCCCTTGAACTTCAGCCTTCAGCACCTACTTTATTTGTATACTGGTTTCATGTGAAACAAGCCATTGAGCAATACCAGATTTCCTCTGGCTAGAGGGCGGGACCCAGGACTGTGTCATGAGAACACAGGGCTTGAAGATGCATCAGCTGACAGCCCTAAAAACTAGCAGTCTCTTTTCATCTGCAAAGCAAGTATCCTAGACTAAGAATATAGCGTACCACATTCAAGTTTTTCAGCTTAAACTTGTCCGTTGTGTTCAGATGTGGTTGCTTCTCCTGTAAGAGTATGGCAGCTTGTAAGTGTCACATCATATCAGCCAGTGAACGACACAGTACCCAAGCCTTTCCCTTTCAGCCTTTGCAGGCCTGGGCTGGACATCTTAGAGGTTAAAAAGGGGGGAGGGGAAGAGGGGAAGAAAGACAGTCCACTGAGCTGTCCAACTGCATTGCATTTTCCATTTTCATAGATTTTTTTAGAGCAATGAACTTTTTAACCTTTACTAGTACATCAATGCTTGCTTTATTTAAAGAGCCAATAACTGAAAAGTAAAAAATTTCTTATTATTCCTTATTTTTTTATAGGTAAAAGATACCCTTTAGTTTTTGGGACACCCAAGTCATCCAAGAGTTTAATTGGGAAAAACAGTCCTCTCTGGCAGTACATACTGGATCACTCTTTGCGGGAACATCCAATTCTAAAGAAGCTGCGTCTGGTCAGTATCTCCCACACCTCATCCTGAACTGCTGGGATCCTTGTGACATTCCTTCTTCCATCTTATTTGCATACACCCTAGAGAGTTTTTTGAACTGGTAATACCAGTTCAATGTTCACTACTATGTGAGTATTGAATAGTATTGACATACATTTGAGACATGTCTTTCTACTTCCAGCTCCCAAGTCCATGTGTTTGGGATGCATTTGATTTTGACTTGAACAGATGACTTCTGTTCATTTTAGTTGGCATATAAGGAACCTATAGCAGAGAGAGGTGATGTCCTCCAGCAGGCTCCAGTGTCAGACATGAGACATGACATCGTGATTCAGGATTGAGTCATATCAGATGAAACAAACTGCTCCTGCATAAAATCATTGAAATGCTAAGTACTGAAACAGGTTGGTTGCAATAAGCCCTAGAGGAAGAAAGGAAATGGGAGGACATACTTTCCTTTCAACTGTCAAAGCACAGCCCTGCCTCTTCTGTTGCACCCTCCTTAGTGCCAGGAACCCTGTCATGGGCTCCTCTGCTCCAGCTCTGCACTGTGTAGCCCAGAACTATGGGGTGTGACCTTTGGCAACAGATGGTAACCACCAGTTCATAAAAGCATTCTACATGTCTTGAAGGAAGTGCACCTGTTTATTTAAATTCACAGAAATAAAGGACTTTCGTAGTCAAGATTCCTCTATGATTTTTCATCAGTTATAAATATTGCTGAGTTTGTCACAGCTCTGGTAACTTTGGGGCTTATTACTGCTTTGAATATCTGCTGCTTATGACACACACTACACCCTCCTTAGTTACAGTTAAATTCAACCCAATTTATGGCTCATAGATGGAGCACAAAGCCATCTAAAATGAGAAAACAGGGTTATCTGTTTTTCCTGGGGTTTCACTTTTTTTCCCTAGAATATTGGTTTGGTAGCTTTGGAGTTGGTTTGTTGTGATATGTTACATTTTTTCCCCTCTCTCTAGCTCACCATTGAGCATCCCTGGGGCAGAATGATGGTGTCTTGTGACCAGGCTCAGCTTATGGCAAACTTGGTCAAACTCATTAAAGCCAAGAAAGTTATTGAAATAGGTAAGAGTGTCACTCTATAGTACAACTCCTCACTGTTCTTCTCCAAATACGGCCATGTATAACATAAGATATCCAAATTCAGTAAGGCACTGCATACCTGTCTTAGCAAACATGTGGTCGAACTACAGCATGAAAAGGATTGTCAAATTTGCACTTGCTTGCCACTTTGTGCATTCAGTAGTTCTGGCGTCAGGATGGATGGCTCATCAGTTCTGAGGGACTCTGAAAAAATGAGATCAATAAATCAGTTGGGCCTCCAGCAGCTGCAGGACAGGGTGTATTCTTTCCTTCCTGTATCAGTTTCTTGCCAGAAGAAAAGATTTTGCTGCACAGGCCATGAATCCAATCCACTTTCCTTCATGCACCTATGTTAGCAGGATGTCCCAAAGCCAGACTAATGCTGAGCAGCCAGGTATGGATTTCCCACCATCTTTGTTCACGACCTGGCTCTTAAGATGGCCTGGTATTTTGCTGCTCATCCATTCCTTTTGGGTCAGATATGCAAGGCCTTGTCTGTCCAGGAGACTTTTGGAATAAGACGACATTTGCTTAAAGACTGATTTTAAAAAAAGTAAAAATTTCTCCCAACCCACCATTACATTAAAATGGAGGGCAAAATCCCTTCTATCCATTAACAAATTGCCATCCTTGACTCCTTTGAGGATTTTATTCCTGAAGAGAGCCATGTAGTTCACTACTTATTTATTTTTTTTCCACAATACAGTAAGTGTTGATGACTCTTATGATTTTCCTAGGTGTTTTCACAGGTTATAATGCCTTGAATATGGCACTTGTCCTGCCAGATAATGGCCGAGTTATTGCCTGTGATATAAATGAGGACTATGCCAAAATTGGAAAGCCACTGTGGAAGGAGGTAAGCAACATCTCCTGTTACACATTTGGGACAGCTGTATTTACAGGTGAAGAGATTTTGGTATTTTAGACTTGCACATTCACACAGAAGTATTCTTATCATTAAAGGAGGCTGAAACAGTTCAGTTTGGGAAGACAAATAAGTGATGTCTGGAACCTAGAAATAATAGGAAAGCTATCTGAACACCAGCCATTCCCTGAGTGCAATCTACTAACAGGTTATTTCTTGACCACTTTTAACAACTCTGTTCTTTTTCATTTCAGGCAGGAGTAGAGCATAAAATTGACCTGCGGATTAAGCCAGCAATTCAAACACTTGGTAAGTAACCTGAATTAACTTTTTGTTCCCCCTTCCCTAGAAATAGAAGAAGGTTACAACAGTGATGAAATGTAAGACCAAATATGGTTGTGAATGTGATCCCTTTTGCTAACAGACAGCTTCTCTTATATTAAATAAATAAATAAATCTTTAGAAGTCCACAGTTTTCTTACCTACGGGCAGAGAGGAGGAAAATACTCCTATGCAGTGGGCTGTACTAGTCACTCACCTGTCCCGTCCATCACTTTGTTTAATCTATGAAGTACTATTGTCAGCTGCTGTTGGGAAAGCTGATTAAAACAGATTAATTAGACAAAGACCAGTTTCTGTTATCCATTGTCCATTCTAAGCAAGTATTCTTTTGTTACAGACAGGAAGAGTTTTCTGAAAGGGCTCAAGTGCATAAAAAATTCAGAAGCCAATGTAAACCTTAGGGTACAGTAGTTGAATTGTATTCAGAGAAGTTCAAATTTAGGATGTGCCAAAAGCATGCAAGGCCATTAGTAAGGCAATTACTCAGTCAAGGAAAGAGAAAATGTGGGGTGGAGGAAATATTAATAAGTATTCAGAAAATGCCAGACATTTTCTAGGATTCTTGAAGGCAGAACAAGGTTTCCGGCAAAGGTGTTTGATGGATCCACAGATCTATTCATAACCTTGTACTACTTCCAAATTCATCCATCCTTTTCCAAAGAGGCCAATATAAGTACATTGCTAATATACTGTCTTTGAAGTCTATCAAACAACTTTGTCTAGGCATTGCTTCAGAAGAAACGATGCTCTGTTGACAGATGGTAAGGGCAGGTGAGAGGGGTGGCAGCGAACCTTACAAAACAGCAGTCAGCCATCCACAACTGGCAATTTGGAGTTCTTGGTCAAGAAGTCTATTTAGGAGAACTTAAAACTGAATGTTATGTGCTTTGGCCCAGAGAGGGACTACTTAGATCAATCTTTTGCTGTGATAAGTATCTCTGACAGGGTTTGCTCATGACCTGTGTCATAGCACTTGATCTTCAACAAGACATTAGCATTTAGAACCTGTTCATAAATGTGAGAAAAATTCTAATCCACACAAGAAAACAGTTTTCACTCAGCTCAAAAACAGCTGAAGTTGTAGAATGCGTCCAGTTTCAAACTGCTTGACTTGTTTTTACTGCATCTTTCAACAGTCCCAGCTGTATCTTGCAGGTTTAGAGCTACTCCATGAACTCCTAAGCAGGCAGAACTCCGTTACTGAGTGTTTTATGGCATACATCATGTCTAGATTGGTTTCTGTTGGATAGGCTTTTCTAGTAATAACCTGTGGAGAAATAGGCTGACTGGTCAAGGCAGCAAAAAACATTATTTAACAAGAACTTTGACAGAAATGGATTATGTTGTCCTACACAGCATCAACCAGGGTGTAACGACTCACTTTGTTGCTCACCTAGATGAACTACTGGCCAGTGGAGAAGCGGAAACCTTTGACTTTGCCTTCATTGATGCGGATAAAGAAAGCTACAATGAGTACTATGAAAAATGTTTGCGACTTATAAGGAAAGGGGGAATAATAGCCATTGATAATGTAAGTACTGCAGTTGTAGTGGTAATAGCACAGGGAGTTACTGCTTTTAGCTGTAGGAAAGGAAAAAAAAGTCACAGTGGGATTTGAGTAAAGTGATTGCTGACCTGCAACTGGCTTGCCAATTGCGACGTGTTTGTTCCATGTTATACAAATGAAAATAAAATTCAATGTAAACACTTAAAGTAAGCTATATAAAATAGTAAAATAAGGAAGGAATAAAACCCTATTGAAGTTAAAAGTAATGTGTTAAATTTATGTAAGTACATAAACAGCCTATGATAAGAGAAAGTTACAATTTTTTTTTATTATTTCATTACAGAGAGTGCTCTGTATTATTCTGGTTTGTCTTGTAGTGCAGTACTTAAGTACAATGTACAGTACTTTGTAGAGTACTTACACAAGATCAAAAGTAGCACTTTTAATCAGTAACTACTAATAAGTTATTAATTGCTAACTTTTACTAGAAACAAATGATGTTAAACTTCAGGCGCCTTGGTGGTTACAGTGGCAGCAGAATAGGGGCTTTTAAAAACCCTATGTTTAAACACATCTTTTTTTATTTTGGCTTCTAATCTGCAGTAGAATTACAATTAGCAAATTCTGTGGACTCCCAATTCCACTTACTAATGAGAGTTTCATGTCAGAAACCGTTAGAAGTCTGAAATACAATAAATAGTATAATTGTCTAAAAAATATGCAGGACCTTTTCCAAAGCTTCTTTTGTGATCCAAGGGCCATACTGGAACAAATGAGATGCATGACAGTTCTTTTTTCAATAGGTCCTTTTTAGTGGAAAGGTGCTAAAACCAAGAAAGGACGACTCGGCAGTGCAGAGCATCCACCGCCTCAATGAGAAGCTGCTCAGAGATTCCCGTGTCAGTATTAGTATGCTCCCCATGGCGGATGGAGTCACATTGGCATTCAAGCTGTAACTACAGGAAGCCCAGCTGATGGGAAATAACAAGCAGCATCAAATCATCAGGAAAAAGGCAGGTGGAGCACTATCACAAATGGTAATTTAACCTATATCCCCACTGCTTAACGTAGCCTGGGAAAGTAGACTTTAGAAGCAGCAGCGTCCTGAGGGTGCCTAAGTAGAGAAGAGAGACTTATTTTCAGATCTACTGTGGTTTCTTATTTTAATTGTAATAAAGCAAATAAACTTATGGGAAATGTTCCTTATAAGACAGTGGTTGAAAGAAATCTCCCTGTATTGAATGTCTGAGTTCCAAGTGAGTCAATACAACAAAGTAATTCTCTATCCTAAAAGAGGCTTTTGAGTAGCAGAATAATCAGTACTACCATCAAAAGGAAAAGGAGTTTACTAATGTTTATAGCCATAACAGAAAAACAGATTTTAATGAAATGACGTCAAGGACATTGCTAGCCTTCTCAAACTACAAATATTGAAAGTCATTCTTTATCCTTGAAGAGTACTACATAACAAGCCTCAAATAGACATGATCTGGAAAAAAAAAAAGTTCTCTTTAAAAGCTTGCCAAAGGACAAACAATATTTGCTGTAGATTTGCAGTACTTTGCAATATTTTGTATATTTGCACTCTCTAAAACCTTTGTGTTTCTTTCACCCAAGTAACAGTGCAGGCAGATTTTTTTTGAACTCAGAATGAGGAAGAGCAGATGGGCAGGAAGTAAACCAAAGCAATTCTCCCTCCTTCCTTTCTCCCTCCCACCTGCCCTCAAAGAAGCAACTTGCTAGGTGCTTGTTTCCTAGAAAGTTGAAAGCACAAAGCATTGGTGGCAAGTCTACACAAGGATATGATTGTATGAGGACACAGTACAGCTGTTAACTGGCTATTCAAATCAGTACTGCAAGCAGAGATTCCCTTTCCTAGGCAGCATGTAACAAAATTTCAGTCTGAAATTCAGCACGGGTCTTTCCTGTCTCGGACACTTCTAGCTTACTGCAGTGGGAGAGCAGTGAAGAAAGGAAGTATTGCCTGATGACTTCAGGGTGAAGTTCTGACTGAGATTTCAGTTCTATTTCTGTCACTTCCACTTAACCCTGATTCAGCAGAGCATGCCAGGGTGTGCTTAAGTACTTACTTTACTGCGCTGAGGACTGACAGCAAAATCCATGTCTGGGAGAAGGCCAGGACAAGGTACATGTGGCCCTTAAATGGGAATAGGGTATAACGTTTGCCCAGTTTCTTTCCCTGAGTGCAGTTTTACCCTCAGAGCTTCAAACCTCTGCATGCCTCAAATTTCTCATCTGCATAAAAGAAATAACACCTTTTTAAATTTTTAATTAACTATAACAAGAAGGAGTGGCTAAAGGAATGTACAGGATCATTATACATTTGCATGCAAAGCTTCTGGCCACGTTCTACTTTACAATTTTACTTGGTCGGTAAATAACAAAAAATTGTAAGGGTTAAAACCACAAAACTTTCACAGCTGGGGCATCCCCTCAAATATTCCTGCTTTCAGAGGCTGTAGACTGCTAATTTTGAGCAAGCTACAAGCTGTTAAGAATACATACCCTGTCCTAAAAGTACCATGATGGCCTTTCCCAAACATGGAGAAGTCACTGGAAGATTGATCACAGACTCTGCAACTGTTTGCTACTAAATTTCCAAGTTGCAAGAACCTTCTCGGTAAAGCTGAGCCAAAAATGGGCAAGCATCGTGAGTATTTTTGCAAGAAACTGTCAAATAACAGTTTGGCAACATTCAAAACCAATACAAACAATGAATTCAAAGTTCATGAATTCAAAAACTCCTGTGCCTTGAATGGTGGGAACTGTCAAAGTCCCCATTACCTGTGCTAAAGGAAAATCTATGAGTGCCTGATGCTGAAGCCAGGTGCAGTAGCAGGTTAGCATCTTGCCTGTGCTTTGGACTCTGTTCGTTTTAAATATGCAGAGCATAGTGTGAGCATTTCATCAAACCTGTCTCCATCTTGATCACCTAATTACCATTAGAAAGAATAGCAATGTGTCCCTAACTAGAGATTGATGAGCCATCTGTAAGCTGAAACAGAGCAGAAGGAAGCTTAATTGCATCAAATACTTATAATACATTACACTACCTTGTAGTTACTCAGAGGCTGGCCTTCTCTTCAGGCTTCTGTCCTGTGCATCTGCAATTCATCACCACTAACTGCATTTAATCCTTCAACCTTACTATAAAGTGACTGCTGATAATATATAATTATGGTCTAATTCAAGTGGTGAATCAGCTTTGGGGAATTTGTGGGTACAATGGGAATTCAGGCTTTTGTTAGGTGGTGAAAATGGACCACCCAATAATGCAATGCAAGTCTTTGCCTCTCTCTAATGAAGACATTGTGTACAGAAGCTCATGGCTCTGCTCACACCTCTCAGGTAATACACCTGCCTGAGCTACTGCTCACACTACAGAGGCTCACTATTTTCTACCCCTGAAGAGCAGCTGACCCAGAGGCACAGCTTTTGCCCAAACTGTACCACCCAGGTGTTCCTGCAACAGTGACATCTCTTCTGGTTGCAAGGATTGACCCCAGAGAGGCCAACACAGGTGACAAATGTACAGCTGGGACATGCTTAGAAGCAAATGTGGCTGAAGGATAGTGCATTTAAAAAAAAACCAAACAAGCAAACAAACAAAAAACAAATCTAAAAACCCAAGAACAGAATAAAAAAAGAGAATTCCCCCTAATGTAGTAACTCCCAGAAGCCACCATGAAAATGAAAGCATGTGACCCTAACTGCTGGTTTGGTATCTCAGTCCCTGCTCCAGAGATACCACTTTCAAAATGGTATGATGTGATATTTAGGTGAGTGACAGGGAAAGGAACAGAAGACTCTTTAAATAAAAAGAGAGTAGACTTTTCAGCTCTTCTTGCTAATTAAATGAGCAGACGAGGCTCATTTAACGTGCTCTCCCTTTGTGCTGGCCCTCTTCAATATTCTCAGAAGAAGGATAGGAAGAGTTTGGAGTTCTCTACAGCATGGAAAACACCCAGGACTGAGACTGGATGCTCCAAAATGTACAGAGAAGATGCCCCAGAAAGGAGAAACAACTTGCTGTCCAAGGGTAGATGAAGAAGTTCCAGAATGCTCAAGGCTCACTTCTGCATTTTCAACACTGCAGCTTCTAATCTTGCTGGGACATGTGGGGGATGAAGCAGGGAGGATCATAAGTCTTTCATGTTCCTGCAGGCCTAAAGAAAAACTGGGCTACTGAGTGTAGCATAACATAGAGGCACTTGTTTGAACCTCTAACACTGCCTTCACTCCTTCTTTTAACAGACTCGTGAAGTGGTTTTAATCTGTTTGAATTCAGTCACATTATACAGAGACAGTACTTTCTGTGAATTGCTGCTCTTGGAGGACAATTAGCAAGCTTTTTATGACAAAGCCCTTAGGATAAAGGGAAAGGCATGTGAATATAAACCTCATCCAAATTCCTTTGAGTCATGAGCAGTTCTCCAGAAACCTTGCAGCTCACATCTGAGGCACATGGTATGTCTTGTGTGCTGCAATCTTGATATTGGTGTGGCAACAGCAGCAAGTTCCATGACTTTCAGCTCTCTGCTTTTTCACAATGTAGTAGCATAGTTGGCTGCATCCCTGTTTATGTTCTCTTTATTTCTTGGAGAAATCCATCCCCAGTGGCCATGACAGGAGCAAATAACCTAAGAGGTCAGTTCTGTTTTAAGGGATTTTTCTCCCTATGTGCTAGTTTGGGCTGGGATAGAGTTAATTTTCTTCATAGCTGCTAGTACAGGGCTGTGTTTTAGGCTTGTACCGGAAACAGTGTTGATAACACAGCGATGTTCCCCTCACCTCACCCCACCAAGGAGCTGGCTGGGGGTGCACGAAAAGTTGTGAGGAGAGAAAGCTAGGCCAGCTGATCTAAGATATACCATATGGCATCATAGTGATCATATAAAATGAGGGGAAGAAGGAAAAAAGAAGAGACATTCAGAGTGATGGTGCTTGTCTTCCCAAGTTGTGTATGATGGAGCCCCGCTTTCCTGGGGATGGCTAAACGTGAATGGCCTGCAGATGGGTAGTGGTGAATGAATTCCTTATTTTGCTTTGCTTGCATACACAGCTGCTGGGGTTTTTGTTAAAATGTCTGCATCTCAACCCACGAGCATTCTCACTTTTACCCTTCCAAGTTTCTCCCCCCATTCCCACTGGAGGTGGTGAGCATGCAGCTGTGTGGGGCTTAGTTGCCAGCTGGGGTTAAACCACGACACCCTACTAGTTGAGATTAATACTACTTGGTTTTATCCTTCCCATCTACTGAAACTGCAGAGGTCTCCTCCATCCCTGACACCACTTTGGCACTTAAGCAATGACCTTGCTGAGTGATTCCATCCCTTCTTACAAACAATGGTTAGACCAACGCATGCAAATAACCCACATGCTCCCCACACACAAATGATCTGGGCCCACCTTTAAGTGGCGTGCAGCATGTTTGATTTTACTGCTCATTTCATTTTACTGGGAGAGGCAGCACTATCACTTCCTTCCCAGAATGAAAATGTGAAAAGCCATAAATAAAAGAAGAAGGTTCTTTTGGGGAAGGATTGCTGATGATATCCCAAACAAGTACGGAGCAGGGGAATGACAAAGTTGATTCTTCCCTCTTTGCACACCTAAGAGCTGCAAATGAGCATTCCTGCCACTGTGAGCACTGAAGGTTCTTCAGAGAAACTTAAAGAATTGTTTTGTTTCCACACTCACTGGTTGCTCTGCATTCTGGTCTGCCAAGCCCGGTCTCAGGCCTTTGGCATTGCCCTGCTGCTGCATGTTGTGCTAGTGATTTGCACTGGGCTGAAAGGCTCTGCCGAGTATAAAGCATTACCTGTGCATAATTCTAATCACACACAAATTGGTCTCATGCATTTGCAGCTACTCATGGTTTCCCAGTCACCTGGTTTATAATAATTTTAAAGGCAATGTTTTGAAGAAGGAAATGAGCAAACATAAAGCCTGCAAAACAGGGAAATTAATGTGGGATTTCAGACAAGTTATTTATCTTCCTTTTTGGCTCGGTGCAATACTGTAGGGATAAGCACATAACTAGCTGCTTTAATATTTACTCCTATTATAAGAAAAGTAAACATTGCTGATAAGTCACTGCTTTCCAGGATTAGATTTCATATTTTAGAGACTGCTTTAAATTAATGCAGATGCAAACATTATCTTTTCTTCTTATTCATATATTTCCCTAATGAGTTCCAAGCAAATTGTGCCTACTTATATTTTATGATTTTAAATAATTAAAACATTTTATGGAGGCAACTAAAATTCTCCCCAGAGTTAGCAGAAAGATTATTGATTGAACAGGTCTTGGGCTACAAGGAAAAAATTATTGTTTAGTTTAAAGGCTCATAATTTTATTCCTATTCACCTCCTGAAAAACCAAGAGATGGTGAATTTTTACAGCAACCTTTTAAGTTATGCTGGGGTAGGGACTTGGGTTATATTGGTGAGCTGAAAGTAGTAACTTTTTGACATCATGAAATTAGATTTCAGATGATAGTTAATGAGAAAGTGTTATTGCTGCTGTCGTAAGTAAATGCAATGCCTAAGTACTGCACACCCACACGCCACCACAGCATTCATTACTGAAGATAAAGCCTTGCTGTACATTCACTAAGAATTTTAATCAAATCCACAAAATGCAAAACATCAACAGAAGAAATCCACTCTCAGGACTACTTCACAGGATGCCCAGGCTCGGTGTATCATGTCCTGTGGCATGACCACAGGAGTCCACAGAGTTATGGCCCAGATGTTACTGGCATACAGCACAACCCCCAGCAACAGAAAAGTGGGATTCTTCCAGCATGAGATGAAAAACAAACAAGCCACAACAAGAAAAACAAAGCAAACCCAAAAGAGACAAATGCGTTTTAAAACAGGTGCAAAGAAACAGGTCCAGAGAGGCCATCACAAAGAAGGGAAATGGATGCCTGCAGTTTCAAACAGAAGTCACAGCTGGAGATAAAATTTAGGCTTATTTGTAAAGAATCTCATGCTTGTCCATGATGTCACCTTTGTCTTTTAATGTGTCTTTTTCTAGGAAGCAAACATCAGGAGCTTACATTTAAAGGTAAGCAAAACATGTAGCTCCTTGGACTAGCAAAAAAAAAAAAAAAAAAAAAAAAGAGAGAAATTACAATACTTAGATTCCAAACACTGTCTTCTGAGCATTATTTTTAGTTTGCATGTCCTACCCTTTTCCTTATAACAGAGAAATTCACACAGGCTGTGGCTCACAACTCTTAATGGTTACTTCATTTCTTTATAAGGTACATATTTTTGCATTTGCCTTCTACAAGTCAGTATTACTGATATCTGCTACAGGTCAAAACCTGGAAAGCAGAAGGAACAGAAACAGCTGCTTCACCCGGAAGAACTGGACAGTTTTGTCAGATGGCAATGGACACGTTGAAACTAAGCAGAGCTGGGAGGACTACATGGCATCCAGGAGGGAGGGAGTGGACAGTGAGACCTCCATGCTGCTCTGTGTATAGGAAAACCCACATCTGCCTCCACCTCCATCAAGGTTCAGCTCCACAGACAGAGGTGAGAAAGGGTCCCTCATCTGCCTTCACCACAGCTTCCACCAAGTTACCAGGGTCTCCTCAGCCTCCTGGGCACATCAGCAGGGTATTGGTATGTTATTTCCAGTCTCACCTTCAATATCCTCTAGCCATCTAAATGTCAGCAGCTATAAAACACTCTCCCAAGACACTTAATCCATCTTTTCAATGTACAGTAATTAATGGGGTCGTTCAAAGCAGAAAGCCACAGTTAACTGTGCAACTACTGTGCCGTCATGTATTACATCAAAGAGATTACTACAACCTGAAAGCAATAGCCGAGCCCCCGTTTGATTCCTTTGACCAACAAAGCTAGATTATATTCCAGTGAGCCTCAAAGAAATCCCCAGAGCAGAGGAGCATTAATTCACTACCAACATTCAATTACAAAACAATGTGCACTACGTCAAACTGCTGACAAAACGGTTCCTGTACAAAAAGCTGTGGTTTGTCCACAGGTACAGACTAAACAGATGTGTAGAGCCAGCTTCTGTATTGCCTCTGGATCATCCCACAGCTGTTGTGGATTTTTGGCACAGTCATTTCCTGGGAACCATTCTCACCAATAGAGCCAAGAAGGTGTCCTGTCGAGGGGCTGGGCCACAGTACCAAAGCTGAGCTCCCTTGCCACCTGTCAAGGACTGCTGCATGGGATCAGAGCTAACCTCACAATCCAAGACTGATCCAAGTTATAATTGAAGACTGACTTAAAAGAGGCAAAACCACAGACACATTTATTCGACACCCAGAGACCTGGGGCCACAAAATTCCTGCTGGTATTACAGAAAGTGTCACAGGTGCTATCAAGCCCATCTCATCTCGCTGCCCTTGCTCACACAGCTTTGGTTACTCTGATGGGTGCTACCAAGTTTTCCTTTTTTGATTTTCAGCATAGTCCTCACCTACCATATACTGAGTGATACCCTTTAGCTCAAGCTTAACTTCAAGTGTGTATTTAAACTTCCAGACAAGGACTATGGTAAACTCTTAATGAAAACATCAGACTTGCAGCTAGGGTCTGCCTGTTGACCTTGGGAACCATTCACGGTCACCTCTACAAACTGCACTAAAGGCACATGATTAAGGCTGCAAAGTTAAGCACTGACAGTGTTGCAAAAGACTAATTAAATTTGCACAAGCAATCTTAATTTTGACAATTCCTATTACATATAGCCATTATAATATAGATTTTAATTTTATGATCGAGCATTTCTGCATTCAACCTTTTATGTGGTCCTTCCTGACCTTATTAGGTCTCATTTTATTTCCTTTGCCTTCAGGCTAATACACTGAGAACCTATAAACAGGAGAATAGCTGCTATAGACAGCCTGTGCCAGTGGAGGATTCCTAGGTCTCAGAAGGGCCAAACAGCTTTGTGCCGTGATCACAATTGTCTAGCAGAAGAAATAGACAAAATGAGGGAATCACCAGCAGAAGTTGTAACTGCCTTTTCTGTGTTTAATCATCTTTTCCTTCTGCTTTGTGTTTATCTCACTTCATCTCCATAAAAGACTGTAACAGCTACAGCAACAGCAACACAAAGTCATTTCAGCTAATTCCCTGTACTTTTTCTCCAAGGAATCAAAGGTTATCAAATAGAAGGGAAGAAAAACAGAGGAGAAGTAAGAATGAGTTTTCCTAGGCAACAGTAAAGTTATCCTGTGGAGACAAGTATTAAAGTATTTCTTCTCCTGGAAAGGTTACATTTTGAATGCGTCTCTGCTACTCAGTCCTTCTGTCCTTTGCTGCTCACCAGGTTGAAGTCTCTGTGCCTGTACACCTGCCCCTCAGGTGCAGGCAGCACAGCTCACGTGGTCAAGGCAGGCAAGTACCTGCTCCCAGCGAACACCAACACAGCCACACTCCCTGGCATGGGCAGCACGCTGGGGCCCGGTTTGTGAGGCCAGGTGTGCCCCAGCCCCACCGGACCAGACATGATAGTCTTATGGTGACACACCATATTCTTAATTCAAGAAATCCCAGACAGAAACATGAGAGCAATCTCAGATCATGAACAAGAAACTTAATTGGCTTAACACAAAAGCTTTGTAAGGCAGTGGGCTCACAAGAAGTGTGAGCCCCTCCCTCTCACAGTGGGGAACCAAGGGCAAGCACCTCATATGCACTCCTCTGGTACTGGGGTGTGCTGTGAGCTAGGAGGAGCTGTGCCCCAGGAGAAGCTGCTACTCATGACTGCGGTGGGACTCTGTGGTACATCTCTGCAAAAGCTGCCCACAAAACAAAACAAAACTAAGTGTTAGGGTATGGGACTCTGACCCAGACTGTTTTGAGGCAGAAGATGAGTTACTTCAGTTGTGCTGGCTTGGAAAGGAGACTTAACAAAATTCCTACATTAGTGCTTGCTCATGAACTCACCTTGTGATGGCCATGATAAACCAGGTGAGCTTCAGGCTATGAGTACACTGCAAACAATTTCAACAGAAGCTCACATACTCTAAATGCAGAGACAACCTTTGCTACAAAGCATTAGGACTCACCTGAAAGCCTACCAGTCTTACACCAGGACTGCATGGTGTACCAGATTTCCCAAGGCACTTCAAAAAGGTAAAACAAAAATATTTTCTCAAATACAGGGGAAGATCAGCCTTCTGAGACTGCAGTACAAGCCTACATCCCCAGTACAGTACCCTAAAGAGCTATTTGTGAATTACAGTTTTCTTTAAAACACTTCACAAAACACTGATTCTTGAAACACCAGAGATGCCCATTCATACTCACCTGGTGTTGTCTCTGTCAGCAAAGGCTCTGCAGCTGGCAGCATAGAGGACTGCCACCTCTGCTTGCCACATCCACAGGAACATCTGTCAGAGCCTGGCCTGTTCAGCCAAACCAATGAACTTCCCAGGTATGACAGCAAGAACGACCACACACTGCATCACTATGGACAAGCTTTAAAGGACACACATTACACACCACCACCAAGGGAAAACACAAACACTCCCTACCCTACTCCCAAAAGCATGTGCTGCCCATTAGAGAAGTAAGAATGGTACCAGGTGTCTCTTATGATCAGTTGCAGCCCACCCAAAACAGTCAACAAGGTACCAAAACGAAAATTGACTGCAGCATTCAATTTCTTCTGGGCCTAGGCTCAGCTGCCTGCACCAGGGCAGCTGGCAGTACACACATTTCTCCCACTCCCCAGGAGCTGATGTGCTCAACACACCTGGCAAAGAGGTGTTTGCATGCTCTGCTTGGGCAGGAAAACAAGGCTCCAAAAGCCAACAGGGATCCCCAAAGAGGGGAGCAGGACAAGGTAAGGCTCTCTCCAGGAAGAGGCAGTGGGAAGCCCAGGGCAGCAGTTCACTGCCCAGCACCATGGATGCACTAGTCTTATGGTTTTGTCCAGGAAAGACAAATTTTGGACGTTCATGAACAAAATAACGCAGACAAAAGCTGTATCTGCTTCCCACCCCCAGCTGAAATATTCTGCACAGTAGCTTTCCAACAGCTCCTCTGTGTGAAGGGGATGGTGGTACAGTTGCTCCTTGCAGCAGTGCTGACCACCCTGTGACTTCTTCTGCCCCATGATACCAGCAGCTCAAGCAGCAAAGGGTGATGCTTCACCTTTCACAGAATCAATTAGGATGGAAAAGACCACTGAGATCATTGAGTCCAACCCATGACCAAAGACCACCATGTCAACTAGACCATGGCACTAAGTTCCATATTCAGTCTTTCCTTAAACACCTCCAGGGACAATGACTCCACCACCTCCCTAGGGAGTCTATTCCAATGTATAATCACTTTCTGTGAAGAAATTCCTTCTAGTGTCCAACCTAAACCTCCCCTGGCATGCTTGAGACTATGTCCTCTTGTTCTGTCATGAGCTCCCTAGGAGAAGAGACTGACCTTCACCTGTCTGCAGCTTCCTTTCATGTAGTTGTAGAGAGTGATAAGGTCTCCCCCTAGCCTCCTCTTCTCCAGGCTAAACAACCCCAGTTCCCTCAGCCACTCCTTACAGGACTTACCCTCCATACCCCTCCCCAGCACTGTTACCCTTCTCTGGACCTGCTTCAGCACCTCAGTGTCCTTCCTGAAATGAGGGGCCCAGAACTAGACACAGTACTCAAGGTATGTCCTCACCAATACTGAGTACAGGGGCACAGTCACTTCCCTAGTCCTCCTGGCCCCACTATTTCTGATACAAGCCAGGGTTCCATTGGCCTTCTTGGCCACCTGGACACACTGCTGGGCACATCCACATGGGACAGACCCTTACCATACTTGCTGGGTTCTTTTCCCTGTCTCCATCCTCCAATGGCTTGATTAGCACTTGAATTAATTGCAAAGATGGGGGAATAATTTGTGAGCTATCCACACTGGCAGTGTGAGGTGCCTGGGCTGTGGCCATGCGCCTGCACTGCTAACATGCCCTATGGCTACCACAGCATTGGTCCAGCCCTGCCATACTGCATGATGCCACCAGACGTGGAAATACCATGAATCAGCAACGTTTTGAATCCTTCCCCTTTGTCTGCTGGCCATGGATGGCCAGAACATCTCTTTGGAATTCAAGGGATTGCAAGTCGTTTGGGGATAACTTAAAGAAAAGTGTCGTCAAGTCAGGAGCAGATCAGCAGCCAGGAAGATAACCTGCTGCGTTAATTAATTCTGTGTAGAGCGGAGAGTATAGGCTTCCAGGAGCCAGCTGCTGCAGCCCATGAGGAGAACACGGCTGGCTGCTCCCTCTGAGCCCACGGGTCACAGGGCTGAAGCACGCCGAGTGACCGCGTACCCGGGGGGTTTCCTCCTCGCTCAGAATCAGGCTCAGGCTCCCTGCCGTCAGTTCTTGCTGCTGCCTCCTTCCCTCGGCGGAATGATCTCTGAGGTCTTTTCCAACCCAATTGATTCTATGATTCTATGACTCTATGAGGAGGGTGCCCGAGGAGCGGCTCCTCCTGACGGCACAGCCTTGGCCGCCAGGCGGCGCTGTCGGCCCGCGGCGGGGCGGCCGCTCGGAGCCCCCGCGGCGAAGCGGCCCCGATCTCGGGGGGCTCTGGGCGGTCACACACACCCTCCGCTCACGGCACTGCCCCGACCCCGGGCGGCTCTGGGCGGTCACACACACCCTCCGCTCACGGCACTGCCCCGACCCCGGGCGGCTCTGGGCGGTCACACGCATCCTCCGCTCACGGCACTGCCCCGACCCCGGGCGGCTCTGGGCGGTCACACGCACCCTCCGCTCACGGCACCGTCCTGGCAGGGGCCGCACCGCGGCAGGGGTAATGGCGAACTACAGCAGAGCCTTCTCAGAACCTGCAGGGAAAACAGCCCGGACTGTGCAGGACGAAATACACACACACACACACACTCTCACGGCACCGCAGCCAAGCGCTAAACGCAGCATAGCAAAACTTAGCATTTCTTAAACGGAGGAGCTGCATGTGCGTACTAGAGAGTGGGTTAAAGTGCATTTCCGATAATGCCACCACAGACCAGTAAAGTATCCAAGAAAGCTCACTGGTTCCATGTAAGCTCCCACCTCAGCTCTTCCTCCGATCCCAATCTCAGGTCGAGCTCAGGTAGCTCTGACTCAAGCTAGGAAACACACTGACTGAGATCAGGGAGATTTCTGTAATAGCCATTTAGTATATTCATGCCCACAGAAGAACAGTAAAAGTAAACCAAAAAAAGGCACCGAGTGCTAAGAATGTCAAATCATTAAACAGACTCATTGCTTCAGCATTAGGATCTTTTTCCCATGGATCCAGGACAAATAATGAAAACACTCACCAACCCTTAGGACTTCTGATGTGTATACTACTGTTAACCAGCAGCAAATGTGCTACAAGTGCTGCCGTGGTGTGGGGCTCAGCACAAAACTCTCATTTAAAAAGACACTGTAGTAAAGGTCAAACGTTTGGAGTGAAATAGTCCACACTTGCCATCTTTAAATGTCTGTTAGCACTTTTTCCAACACCAGTACATAAATGAGCACAGATATCAACCAAATCTCAATGTGTAACATCCCCCTTTTGTCTAATAGTATTTTTGTAAGTTTTAATTGCATATTATTTCACAGCAATTACTGCAAAAAACCCTATCCTTTTCTATATGAGTATGTATGAAACTTACAGCTGAAAGAGAAGATGGTGTTCATTAGGCTCACAAGAATCCAGTTGATTGCTTTCCATTTGACCCAGCAGCATGAGGAAAGATGGACACAATGGGGAACTAAAAGGCAGGCCCAGGAACAATAATGAGAAGGGAAATATCACTAAAATACAATGAAAGCACACTACACTAATTGATATAATCCATGTTTTTATTTCTATTCCAGATTGGGAACAGAAACATTCCACTGCAAAGGGACACTGACAAACACAATAAACCCACTTACACAATGTCACCTTTTCATGCCCCATAACAACCCCACCAGCTTTTACTCTGGCTTTCCTTTCTGCCAGTTGGTTCACAGGAAGCATTTGTACCTGTGATTAAGACCATGCTGCTACAGGTGTGACCCAGTTTTATCATCATTAGTGACTTGCCTTGCATAGAATTGCTTCTGTCTTTGGTCACCAGTATAAGGAAACGAGGACCTTTGATACGAGTAGGGCTGAATCATCCATGTGTGAACTATCTTCTGTTTGCTCAATTCTAGTTACACACACATCATGGATTGAAAGTCATCTGTGCCCAGCAGATGGACTGTTGCAGCAATAAGCCACAACCCAGACCAGGACATTAGAGGGCAGCAAGCACACTTACTGCTGCCTGGCTTTATCCAGAGCCAAGGGAAAGGTAAAAAAAAAACCTGTGTCCCAACGCTCAGGGGCAAAAGGTTTCTGTGCCCATTTAACCAAGTAGTTCCTGGGTTTGAATGACTGCAGTGTGCAAGAGGCAGATTTAGGAATATACCACACCCCAGCTGAACCATGTGAAGAGTGCAAGGTTAATTGAACCAACCTGGACAATTTCTACAGCACAAGAACATAAATGTTTAGGTCACTCAGACAGTAACTTGTGAAATCCAGGGCACCATAATCTCATGTGAAAGGATTTTTATTTATGAAAGCGTGATTAAGTCCCCTTGGAATACACACAGACAACCCCTACTCCAGTGTACCAGGCAGGAATGAAATGCTACAGTTGACACAAACAAGATGGAGAATGATATTCTGGTCATTGGTTATCTCAAGTGTTGGGTTTTGTGTTGTTTTTTTTTTATTCAGGATGACACCTGAGGAAAGGCTGTCTGGCACTGAAAGTTATCATTAAGGCTTTTTACATGTTTTAATAAAATGGAACTATTGAAACTACCAACATTGCTTACCACAAAACTCCAATACATCACCAGCTTCTGTAACAGTTGAAAGTTTGAAGGCCATTTTTATAAGCCTTGACAGACACCTAGACACTGAACTTCCTTTTCATGCTCAAAGAAGTGATTTATGACAGAATATATTAGGAAATCTCATATTTTCACAGTTGACTTAACTACTGCAGAGCCCTTTTTTCTCCAGTTGCCTATCAGCATTATAACAAGTAACACTACTTAAGGTTTAAAGGCCGAGGACTCGTAAAGTCATGCACATAAAGAGAGTAAAATGAGTAGGTTCAAGTTTTCCATTACTCATTTTTAAGAGTGGAAGAGAAACTTTGCAATATGTGCTTGTATTTCGCATTTTGTGACCTCAGAAATAAAAAGCACTAGTGAAGAAAAGCATTAGAGTACTTGTTTCCAGAAAAACAAAAATCCCAAAACCTACAAAATACCACTTCCAAAAAAGAAAAAAAAATTCAAGTAGTGCCAGACCATTACAGTCCTATCAAAAGCTGCGAAACATCAGTGTTGGCATCACCCTGGTTAAGGATGCAAACAAGGCATCATTCATAAGCAAAACATGCAATCCCTTATTTGCCTGTTGTGCTGCAGCTGGACAATGCATACAGGCATACCAAGATAGTTATACTAAAAAGAGAACAGTGAATTTTAGTACATATCTGGCTACGTAGTCTCCAGCTTTTATGTGGTCTAGCACATAAAAACAGCTCAAACTGAAAATATGTATTACGGATCTTAACATGCAATGAGAGCAACAAATTGCACCTCACATTCTTCTTTGACCATTAAGAGGTGGAAATGCTCCTCAGAAAAGGGCATTTAGCGACAACAACAGTATATGATCAAGCATTAGTGCTTTGGAGTAAGAAAACCAGTCAAACACACTGGCAAGCCTGCTCAAGAGCCTGAGCTGGAAACTCAAGCTCCTCTATCTTCTGCAAAGATGCTCACCTACTCCACAGCTAAAGCCTACACGAAGGCAGTTCACAACAGAGTACTTGACATGAGAATTTCAGTAAGAGGGCAAGTGCAGGATGGAACAAGGCCTCGAGCAAATCACTGGGACTTTTATGGGCAGTAGGTCTAACCCAGTATAAGCCAGAGAAAGCTCCCTGATCAAAAGCTAGCCACCTGTCCTTTGAAGGAAGCTGCTGTGATCCACAGACTGTGATACTATCAAGACATACTTCTCAGCTCTGAGAGACTCTAAGTGGGCTCCTGGCATTCTCCTGAACTCAGCAAGTCACCATTCTCAAAAGCGTAAGCAGTGCAACTACATTAAAAGCATTCACAGCTACTTATGTTTGACCTTAGGGGCTCTTAGGTTCACAGACCAAATATCCCTCATACTTCTATTCTCTCTCAATACTATCCTGGAAAAACATGAGTTTTCCCATTATTCTGTATGTTTCTGGACTTAAAACAGATATCTGCCAGAATTTATTAAATAAAGGGAAAGCAAGATCAGATGCATTTTCCTCCATCTCCATTTAAAATTGTCTTTATTTCAGTCATTTTAAGCAGAAACCTCTCACAGCAGTTGGGATAAGCAGGCTGTTAAACCATTACACTGTTACATTCAATTGCAGAGATACATCTCACTGCATACAGTATAAGCAAAGGTGTGTTTACGGTGAGGTTTTTCAAGGAGCAGTTTTTATATGTCTCAGTGTGCGAAGTACATTAATCTGCACTCTTTGCATCAGGAGGCCAACTAGGGACATAGTACATCTCGCCCATGGAACACAGAGGGAATTAAACCATTGTGTCATGACAAACCTTACCTGACAGAAAAGCACATTCAATTTGCTTGAGGAATCCAACTGTTCACCTATACTCAGTATTGTCATTGGTGGGGGTCCTTAATTGCACAAAGGTACAGAGCACTACTTCTTGGATTACTTAAAACTTAACTGAGCACTACCCTCATATATCTGGACTCTTAAAATATCTGAGGCACAAGTATGTGTGTGTACTTGTTTTATTCATAATTTGTCTTGGGATACCAAATATATTTCTACTTCAGGTGATTCAACAAAATTGTTGACCTCATTTCAAAACATCCACTGATCCATTTTTTTCATTCAATGGCAATATCGAATGTTAAAAGGAACATAAAAACAAACATGCACACAATTGTACAGTTTTCATAAATGTCTATTTCATTATTTGTGGGTAGCGCATTAAACAGTTAAATACATTTAAATAATGTTTAAGTGACTGCACTAATGCAGAATTTTAACTAGATGGGTAACCAATTTAACTAGAAACCAGCTAACAAGTAACTGTCTAAATACTTCAAATACAGCTCTTGTTCTAGATCATCCTTCTTGGAAAAAAAAAGCCTGCTGGTCACATTGGAAATACATTTTAAGGCCAAATTCTTCTGATATCCCTTCTCTGCAGCAGTTTCTTCACCTTTTTAAGCCTCCAATTCCAGGCCAAGACCAAGTTTATGGCCACCAGCATTGATGCTCTTTCCATCTATCAGGGCAGACAGTGTAAGCTTCACACCTGTAAGATTTTTAAGCAGCATGTTTACAACACACAGTAGCTTTTATGCAACCCAACCTACATCACTACAAGTCCCAGTTGTAGCTTTTTTCTATTTCATGACTTTTTTTTTTTTACAGAAGAATATATTTACCCACGAAATCCACTGAAAGTTAGTCAAGTCAACCAAGCTAGATCACTTTTGTAAACACTGTCTTATGAAATGATATACAAAGTCTCTAATTGCTAAATACACAAGAGCTCTCCTTTCCTGCATTAAGGTGTGCAAAGGAGGAGGAAAATTGTGGACAGACAGACACGAAGTCAGAACAAGTTAAGTTCTGGAGGGTTTTTTAACTAAACATGAAGAGCAGGAAGTGTGGTTTTTTTGACAATTACTCATTCTTTCAAGACCTGCTATCGTTCGGTGTTGTATTATTGGAGAAAACAATGCCAAAAAAAGAAAACTTGCTTTGCCTAGCCTAAAGCCAAGCTGTCAAACACCACAGTCCACTCCCATACAAATCAATGAAGAATATAATGCATTAATACCATTAGATAAAATGGAGTTTGTCTTACCTAGATAAAGGTTCAATGTGCAACATAAGCTACTGTAAAACTTTGCCTTCAAGACAAAATTATTCTGAAGGAAAGTAATTGCATAGAAATGAAGAGATCTCAAGTATTTTTCTTTGTGATGCATTAAACATATATATGACATAATTCAAGTGATAACTCTTACCTGTCCTCAGTGTCTGGGTGTAACCCACTCCAATTAGACTAGAATTGTTCACTTTTGCCTATTAAAAAAAAAAAACAAGACAAAAGCAATTGAAACGTAACTAATTAGTTCTTTGTTATCATTCACAAACTAGAATAACTATGGCAACACTGCCATTATCAGCATAACCAATTTTTACCTGTTCTTTCAATACCTCTGTGCTTCCTGAATTCTCTTCTTCAAGTTTATGCCCTTGTCCCTGTACTTACAGCTGAAGCAGTAACATATTTAAGAGCACACATTTAAGAGGAGGGAGAACTGTTAGTGGAATGTGGTTTTGGAGGTGAACTTCCCCACTTCAGCCTTTTCAGAAGGCCACAGCCCTTGACCACCACAGTCTCCCAAAACATGCCACTTCAGAAGAAACCTCCATGTTTTAATTATTACAAAAGAATTAGCATTACAAGTTCAATCAGCCAAGCAGCAAAAATTTCCTTATTTCCATATATCATAAACAGTATGTGCAAGCTTATCTCACTTTTTATCACTTCCACAACAGGATGATTCCAATGATCTAGGTTCAATCCTAACTTTGTAATGTACAGAGACCTGTTGTGCTTATCACCTTTTTAATCACTATTGCAAGGAGTTGTTACCATAAGAACGTACCAGAGCTCCCTAAAAGCTGGTTTTAAAGAAATTCTGTAAACTTAGAGAACTCGACATGAAAGTTCCCCCCCCCGCCATGTTTTTCTTTTAATAAACACAGTAAGATCTCAAAAGTAGACGCAGGATTTGACAGTCAGGTTCTAAGAGAGACCCTGAAGACATTACAGAATTTAAATACTGCTGGTTTTATTAAAACTGCCAGTATGGTAAAGAGTAATCCCTACAAGCCTTCCCAACCTTTTTTTGTACTAATAGCACGCAGATTTGCAGACACTGAAAATACACTGTACTCAGCACAACCCTTCAGGTTAGAGCCACACTCACCGAGACAGAAGCAGTGGAATCCAACTTGTATTTAGCTGCAATGCCAAAGCGAGTGCTGTTGCTGCCTGCTGTCCAAGCCAGGTTTACAGCAGTTTCAAGATGGTCACTCACTTTTTGGTAAATTGACCCACCAAATTCAGAACCATCATTGCTGCACAAATTATGAAAAAAAAGTTTCCTATGTTAGTTTACATACTCCATCCCTTTTTTTTGGTCTTTTTACTACTTCAAATTTTTATTTAAATTACAATTTTGGAAGTTCATTTCCCAGTTTTGGCAAGAGAAGGGGAGATGAATTTTGCCCTGAAGCCTTTGTTAAACTGCAATAATTCATGGAAACAAAGAGGTATTTCAGAGTGCTACTCTGAGTTACTTGCAATTCTCATGGTACTGTTGAACAAAGTCCTTGAACAAAATTCCAGATTGCATCCTTACAAAGCTGATGGATAAATGTTAATACTTAGAAAATGGCCATTATGAATTCATGACTATTGAATACATATGAAAATCCTGAAGAATTGAATTACTTTTTAAAAAAATCTGCCACAATATTTTACATTAATGAATTGAAATAGAATTCTTACATCCCAGACTATATATTATTTTGTAGTTTTCTCCCATACTCCTCAATTTCCATGAATTTGGATACACACAATCCCAATCCTTCCCCTCCAAAAGCACGAACTTCTACCTAACTAAACGCACTAGAACTCCACCAATTTTTATTAACCTAGATTGAAAGCACCATGTTTTCAGCAGGTTTTTACCAGCTTACTCTGAAGCAAATAAGATCTAAAGGGAGCAAGTCTGAAATGTCATAAACAAGATGGCTTACACTTGTTTAGTTATACTGTTTTACACACTCTTCATTTTTGACAGTCAAGCAGATGAACCTACTCCACAAGTCCAAAAGCAAAGCTCTAGTCTTGCCCTAGAAGCTACTACTTACCTGCTTAAACAGCACAACAATAATTACTACTTCTAACGAATCTGCTATCCTTAGATTGTAGTCTGATACAATTAATAGGAGAGCTGAAAAAGCATTATGATCAGTTCTGCATAACTGAACTACTGTACTTCCAATTGGCATGTACTTCAATATTATGCAAGCTGTATCCTGCTGCAAGTGCTAAACAGTCACAGGTGTTTACTGTTTTGAAAAAGAGAAATACAAACTATCTTTTACGTTTATTTAGAGTTTCCTATGGAAAAATGCATTCCATTTAATGGCCTTGTAGGCACCTGTTGATATTTTGACTAGAAGGAAAGGTAGAGAAAGCCTGCTTCTGTAAATCTGGACAAAATTGTTCAGTACTTACACATTAGTGTGCAGTTGGAAGTCTCCAGTCTTGTAACCCACAGAGAAATTATTTCTTGTAAATTTTGATTTGGCACTATCAAAGGTCATCTGATAACCAGCAAGCCAGCCTTCATAACCAAGGACAGCTGAACCATGGATTGCAGGTCCAGCAAAATCAAAGTCAACATCACAACCTAGGTTTATGCATTCACGTTTGTAAGCTGACTTAATTTTACCACTTTTCTTTCTGAAACAGAGAAACGGTTATCTTAAGACAAGGCATACATGATCTTCCTCAATGAACTGCAAAATTCAAGCCATATGGCTCTACACAATGTAGCTAAATGCCATGCACATGCAGCCCCTAGGCTTGGCAGAAGTACAGGCAGCCCATCCCAAACACATGGGGCTACTGCAAACAGGCATTTTCTGATAAAGGCAGCAGCAGCTGAATGCTTCCTGCAACCTTCCAAGTATTCTATCCCAGACAATAAGCCAAGTGGGCTGTTATGAAATGTACAGTACTAACCCCACAGTGATGTGATGAAAGCAGAATAAATAAAATAAATAGCACAATCTTTTAGCATTGGGATTTGCTACTCTGGATCAATGGCAAACCATACAAACAGCTCTGTCAATATCACAGACCAGATGAACTGGTGCTGTTACCACATGGGTGTTGTTACTGCCCTAAGTAAGGTAAAAAGGTTAAAAATTCTTACCCTGTATTTGGTGAGAAAGTTGTATCAAATGTCAACTTCAGGCCTTTGGCAATCTAATTGCAGGGGGAGAAGAGAAGATAAAGCTATAAGTTCTGTTCTGTTAGATAGGTAAAACAAATAAATACTCTCCTAATCTATTACCTGATCTTCAATTGCAATTTCTGTTCCCAGAGTATTATCTGTGTTCCATTTTTCTGTGAAAGTCAGCCCATACTCAGCCCACTTGTATTTGGTCTCCAAGCTCCCATTCACTTTTCCAGTGTCTGTGTTTGATGAACCAGATGTTGTGAATTCCTAAAAGGGACAGAAGATACATGTGATCCTGAAAGCATTATACAGTGCTTTCTACAGCAAACAATAAAATCATATTATTCTACAAAACAAGTTTAAAATCAGTAGCCAACTTGCAAGGGGAGAAGGGAGAACAGCATGGCGAAGAAGAACTTTGCTGGTCCCCATCTCAACAGCAGTGTTCCTGCCAATATTACAGATTGTACAGGGTTGCAACCTAACTCCAAAGCAAGACAGAAGTCACCATAAGTCTACTCCTTAAAAGCAGAAACAAGTTCTTTCAATGTAAGGCTGAGTTTCATACTCCCAAAGAGCAACTTAAAAATCAAACCAAAAACCAAGAACACTAAAAGGCACATAATGCAACTCTAGTAAAATTCTTGAGGGATCACTTTCTTTTTTTTTTCATTTTCCTTGTCAACCATCCCTAAAGATAAATTATGGACAACTGTAAAATGTCATAGAATGGCATAATTTTTCAAATTGGGAGTGGGTGGTCTGGTTTTTGTTTGGATTTTTGATTGATTTTTAAAGAGAGTTTTTAGTCTAACCAACACACCAGCCTTTCACACCAGCCACAGGCACACATGTATTTACTGACATGTATAAAATTCCCTGGCACTCTGGTTTCATGACACAGGAGTAGCATTCATGTTTGAACAGTGAGCTCAGGGAACAGTCTGGTTTTATGATACGGTATAGATTTACCTGGAATTCTTCAAAATCTTAGAAGTTACCAATATCACTTATATCTCTTTATTAAAGGACTTAGTCCCTGATGTTTCTCACTATTTGGATTCTCACAAAGAAGAAAGTGAATAGTTTCAATGTAACACTATTCAGAAACTAAAGGCAATACATAGCAGAAGTGGAAGCCAGGTTTTACAATACAGGTGAGAGTTCTTTCCACTGAAATATTACTGCCCCTATGATTTAAAAAGCTGATTATTTCAACTTTCGAAAACATATAAATAAAAATTTTCATCTCTCTCTTCCCCATGCACAACATTATTTTCAAATCAACTTCTCACACGCACCTCCCCCAGAAGGAAAAACTAATTTAAAATCCTAAGTCCATAAGCACTCTGACAGCCCAAGCCCAGAGAGCACATAGCAAACATGCGTGAAACTGTTCTTTAATGCTGGCTGATCAATTTTAACCATGTCCAAGATATTTGTGTTTGCACAATTCTAGCAAGGTCTATTTCTTGGCAAGGGGCAGGGACTACACAAATACCTTCAGGTTCAACTCCTTGCTTTGTGCTGCTTCTACTACACAGGGCTGTATGACTGACACTATTGTGCCAATAGCTTCAGGAGCATCAAATTATTACCTCTTATCTCTGCTTTAAAATGTCTGCAGTATATTCATGCCAGTAGTTTGTCCTCCTGGGAAGAATGGCTTACACCTGATATGGAATTTACATTAGGGTTTAGATTTTTCAGAGCGTTTTAACAGCATAACTGCTATTCTCGAAAAGCACAAGCTAGAACACCACCACCTACATCTATAACGGGGCTGTTGCAAGTTGTGCTTCAGTTGGGATACAGCTGGGATATTTTTCTTGAAAAAGCAGAGCATATAATCCAGCAATCTTTTTTTCTAACAGCAAGTTACACTGCTAAAGCTCCAGTTACACGGGAAAATAAAAAAAATCCACCTTTATATCTTCCAAAGTGTGCTCTAGAAATGATAAAAGTTACTGGGGACACTGCTTGCATGACAAAGACATCTTGCATAGAACACAACCGCAACACTATAATACCTAACAGAGCCAAAGAGCCAACATGCTAATTCAATGCCAACTCCTTCATACAAGCATCAAGATGGCAGAAATTTCCACCAAATACAAACAACATCACAAGGCACTTTATAATCAGTATATTAAAATACTTTAAAAATCTGTCAGCTATTTGTTCACCTTCAGACCTAAGACCAGGGACAACTAACAAACCCTTTTATCTTACCAAGATTACTCAACAGTGCAATATCCCTGTTACACTCAGATCTTTAGGGGCTTCTGAAATTATTTTACACCAGAACTTTATCATTCATAAAACCTATAAAATACTTAACAGCATCTGCAAAGCATCCCTTCTAACTAAATATCAGAACATTTCCAGAAAGAAAATATAATGAATAAAAGTATTTAAACTCACCACTCCGCTTGCAGATTTTGTTTTCACATCCAGTTTCACCAACCCAAAACCTTAAAAAATAGAAGTCCAAGTTACACTATTAGGTTTTAACTAAGGCCCTGCACATTTTTCAAGAAGTTGGTCTTCCAAGCAGTCTCAGCAATGTGCCACATACATACGTATAAATAAACAACTATAGACTGACTTCAGCAACATGCAAATTTTAGATGCTGCAGCAATTAAAGAAAACTACTCCAAAGCAAGCCCGAAGTTCTGTTCAATCATCACCACACAGAAAGTGGGGAGTAGCCTCTAGGTTGTACACTGTACATTGAACTACCAAATGATGGCTTCCACGAGTAAATTTAGCGACAGAGGCAACACATAATTTTCCGTTCCTGGAATGGCATTGCTTACATTTCCTCTCAGCACAAGACAGAGTAAAGCTCTGTAAAAGTGAAGTCACTGGGAAATACACAACCATTGGAACTGTAATATAAGTGGGTCTTATGGGAGTGTCAATTCACATTGTTATCCTTAGAGCTGAGCAATAGTCTTGGTGTAAAAGCCCCCATACGCATTCCCAAAGACCAGGGACAAACAGCACTGTAACTAAGAATAATTTAACTATGCAACTGTCTGGTACTAAATAACTTCAAAATGTAGAATGATTCTTTATCCCGATAGCCATTCCTCTTTCTATTCCAAAAAAAGGCTATAACATTATACTCATATATAACCCTTTCTACATCAACAAATGTTATGGCACAGACACACTGGTAAACAAAAAGTACTCCTAAGTTAAACCACACTTGCTGCTTACATTCTTGCATACTTGTACACCTCTGACATTTATGTTGCTAGAGCAGTAAGATTTAACAGTCTTCACCTCAAAACAGCCCACGGAAACCCTCTAATGATGTTAATTGACTGCAATGATATAAAAACAGCACACCTTCTCCCTTCTCAGAAATACAGGTATCTAAGCATTCAATTTTAAAAAGACAATTAACTGTTGCATCTCAAACACTGTATTTTAAAAAAGGTACTATTCTTACCATATCCTTTATTGAAGATATCTCTGGCAGATTTGCCAAGGTCTACGTACGATGGAGGAATCGCCATCGGAGCTGAAAGGAAAAGGGCTAATTAATAGTGAACCTTTTTCCACTGCACACATAAAAAAATGCTACAACTCTTTCAAGATACTCTTTAAGGCAGATTCATCTATATGAAGGCAGTTAATGGACATAACAGCTCAAACAATTACAGAGTTCTGTGAAACACCTACATATTTCAGTGAAGGTCACTGTGAACATGGGATGTTTTCTCAGAGAAGCGGCATTACAAGATCACCCAGTTGTTAATCTTTCCAGTTCGTTTCTCCATGAACCTTTAATTACCAGAAATAAACTAACACCTTACATTTCCAAAGTTGGCAGTTACCACCAAAAACCTGGAAACTGTACATCTAAAAAACTATGATGCAGGCAGTTAATTCTCTGAAGTTCTACAAAGTCTAATTTGACACATGCCTATGAAAACTACCTGAAAGTCCTACAAGATTTATTTATGAAAGTGTAAAAAGAAGGTATATCTCTTCTGCAACATCATTTTCACCCTGCATTTTATATGGCAGACATGCCATTATTTACTATATATAATTACATACAGAAATGTTTAAATTAAAAAAAAAAAAAAATCTAACGCCATTAACTAGCAACCAATCTGTTGAAATTTTTCCTCCCTAGAGCACACAAGAGTTTCAATTTGGGAGGTTGTCTTGTTTGTTTAAAACATACAAGTAGGAGGAGTGCTAGGTCCGTGAGAAAAGCTCCCTTATGAGAAAAGCTCTCTTTAGAGTCGCTTTCTCCAACAGGGAGTGTCTGGCAATCTGGCTGTTTGAGAACCTGTCACTCAAGATGAGCTATGCCCCAGCCCAGCCTGGCCCGGGTGATGGAAGACACGAAGCTAAGGTCTCACCTCGGCCTATATCGCTCTTCTCCCTGCCAAGACACACTCTATCTGCACCTTTTGTCGGGGACTGTGTTCCCATGATTTCAAGAGCAAAAGGCCACTGCTACAGAGGCCCTGTATTTTAAAGCTGCGAAATACAGAAAACAGCATATTAATAACTCTCCCCTTGCTGTGAAAGGAGGGAGAAGGAGAGGGGGAACAATGCAGCTAACTAGATAAGGCCATGAAAAGGACAAACACAAGCAAACAAAAATCTTATCTTCTCAAACTGATTGGTCACATTTGTTTAGCAGAGAAAGTCAGATTAACATAATTGTTTGTTTATCTTGCTCTCTGTGGTGGGGTTCTAAGGGGTTTGGGGTTTTTTTTAAAGTAAATTAAAAGGTATCCTCAGAACCTGAAAAATAACAAGGGCAGTATTCTCACACATTCCAACTCAAAGCAAAAGGGATTACTTCATGTTGATATAGTACTTTTAACCAATACCTAAATTTCTATCATCTGACTATAGGACTGCTTATCTTCTGCAGATCTACACAAGATCCTAAAGTATACTCAATAATACAGGATAAAGGCAAGCCCTTTTTTTCCCTTCTAAAAACTGTTTCTTCCCATCTTTTCACAGCCTCATCTACATCAAGGAAAACTTTCCTGGAACACCCAATTTAGAAAAAAATGCCTTCAGGGAACCACACCACTAAGCAGACTGTTGTTACAGAATAGCATCCACATTAAAAAAAAAACAACTAACCCAAACCCTAATTACACCTGCTATATACAGCCTAACTGCTACTATTAAAAAAAAAAAAAAAAAAACCCACCACAAAACCCACCAAACTATTTCACAATCAATGGAAAGGAACAAGACTGCTCCTTATCTTTCTACAATTCGAAAGGCAGTTTTCTAGAGTATCTTACACCATCTCCCTACTGCCAGAAGAGGATAACTTCAACCCCTCTGAGCCACCGACATGAACACTCAGCTTCACACACACACAAAAAAACCCCCAAAACACCCAAACAAAAAAATTCTTTTAGCAGACATCTAAACTCTACAACCAGGTCACTACAGCAAGACATCTATCACTTGCTCAAGAACTTAAAACAAGTCTGTTTTTCCAGGGAGTTAAATTAAATGTTAAATTTAAAAAAAAAGACATGAAAATTACTTAGAGCATGGGAAGTTTAAAAAAGGTTTAGCTCAAGTTCAAGTTTACAGAACAGATCCTAATCCCAGTGACAAGCCATTAAATGGTTCCTATTATTTATTCAATAAAATGAAGCAGATGATTGACCAAATTACAAGGGAGTGTAGAAACACTGCTCTAGTCCCTCTACATTTCTACTGTACAGCAACTGTGAAATTCTTTAACAGTTTAAAATATTCTAAAAAAGCTCTAGTTATAGGTTTCCTTTAATGAATGGATCTCACTTCTAAGTATCATCTTCAAAAGAATAATTATTTTTAGTTTTAAAATATTATATTAGCCTTCAGCATAGACAGGATTTTAGAGTGCAAATAAACAAGCTTTTCCCTTTTGTTTTAATGTTTCCAATCTGACTAAACAATCATTACAGACAAGAGATTTCTGCTAAGCAGAAATGTCCTGAGAATTTAACAAACTTGTATCCATGTCAAAATTCAGAGGACTATTACAGTAAAGAGGATGTTGCCTTTTTATCAGGCCTAGTTAAACATTCTTCCCACTGCAAGGAAACTAGCCAGTATTTGTCAGACATTCCAGCCCACACATGCAAGTTTTGTAATAAAAAGTTAAAACACTACAACTGCCACACTGCTGCTCAAATTCTATACTAACAGGGACAGACAAGGACAAAAGAGGAAACCAAAAGTTCATTCTTTATATACTAAATCCCCAATTAACCACTGTCATCATCAGAATACTTATTAAATGAAAACAGGGCCATTAAAAAAAAAAAATGCCTTGTTAACACTTGTCCTCCAGTGTTAGCTAGGTTTGCAAATTCTTACAATCAAAAGTAAATTTCAACCATATTTTGAAGAGCCTTTCACTTAAAAAAAACCCCCTAATTAAAAGTGGCTAAAATATAAGTACCATTTAGCAACTGGAGGTTTGTTATAAAAATAACTAAAAAATAATCTACTTGAATTTCTGAATATATTTGAACCAAGTGAGAGCTCCACCCTAATCTCTGTTT
>VYXB01001473.1:2421374-2470923 GCA_013397135.1 Pachyramphus minor | reverse complement strand
TCCCGTCCCGACCCGGCCCTCGCTGAGGGCGCAGCCCGCCAGGGGGCGCACGGGGCCGCTCCCGCCCCTTCCGGCCGCCGCCGCGATGCCGATGAAGGGCCGGTTCCCGATCCGGCGGACCCTGCGCTACCTTAGCCAGGGCGACGTCGTGTTCAAGAGCGCGGTGAAGGTGATGACCGTGAACTACAACACGGCGGGAGAGTTGAGCGAAGGCGCGAGGGGAGCGCGGGGCGCGGCGGCAGCGCGGGCGGCCCCTGCAGAGACACCGGGGCTTGCGTGGGCCGCGTCCTCCGCGGAGACGCCGCGCCAGCCCCTGTGCGCTTTTCTCCTCTTTTCCAGAAAGTTTGTGTTTTTCAACATCCCCCAGATCCAGTACAAGAACCCCTGGGTGCAGATCATGCTGTTCAGGAACATGACCCCCTCGCCCTTCCTCCGGTTCTATCTGGGTAGGTCCCGCCCGGGCCGCGGGAGCTGCGTCGTCACATTCGCAATCGTGTCATTCTGAGTCGGCGGGGAAAGGAGCTGCTTGTTGGGAAAAGCGGCTTTACCCCTCAGCAGCTCCCTTAGAATCCCCCTCGTGGAGATTTCGCTTTTCCACTTAAACCTTGCATCGTACGTTAACTGCAGCAGATCTCTCTGTTGAGTGTTTACAGCGTCTCTGAACAGTGTGCAGGAGAGAAGTGGTACTATTTAATACAGGATTATGAATTTTTCTTGACAGACAATGGAGAACAAGTTTTGGTGGACGTGGAAGATAAAACCAACAAAGAGATAACAGAGCACATTAAAAAAATCCTGGGGAAAAGCAAGTAAGTAACATGTAATAAGCTAACATACTGTCTAGCATATGGAATATAACTCATGCAAACTTTCGTCAGGAATACAGAAGGAAATGCTACTATTCCCAGACAAAATTGGTACGAACTAGGTAAAGTTCACAAGCTAAGAACTGTAAATCTGTCTTTCCGGTAAACTGGGTCCAGGGAAAGGAGAGAAGTGCTGTGATTCAGGCTTTTGATAGTAACAAAGAGATCTCTTTTCTAGAGAAACGCTTGAAAAAGAGGAAAGAGAAAGGAAAAAACTATCACATCCAGCAACTTTTGGGCCCAAGAAATATCATCTGCGAGAATGCATGTGTGAGATTGAAGGCCAAGTTCCCTGCCCTGCTTTTGTGCCACTGCCCAAAGAGATGAGGGGAAAATACAAAGCTGCTATGAAAAATGAAGCATCAGCCTGACGAGTCATGCAGCTGTTTTTCCTCAGGGCTGGATGATGAAGGTGCTTCAGTGAGGCAGAAGAGCTCACAGTTCCTGGAAACAGGAACAAGCAAGTTCATTCAATACAGACAACCTTGCCTCATAAATCTTCTTCCAGCCACAACTAGAATAATTCAAGTGAAAAATAAATAAAAGTTAAAAACTTTTTAACAGCTTTTTTGGTGCCAGTTTTACAAAGTATTAGTCAACAGTGGAAAACAGAATTACTTAGAGCCTTATTTCCTACTCATGCCTGCAGGTAAACGATGAAACCAGTATGGCAAAACCAATATCATGTTTTCTTTGTGACAGAGAGGCTAAACTAACATTAATTTATTTTAGAAGCAGCACAGAATTCCATCATTTCCTGAGCAGTCCATACAAAGAAGAACTGTGTCTTGAATTATCAACTTCTAGCAAATCCCAGCCAGTGAGTCCACTGTGCTTCCAAGTGCCACACTGCTATATAACTCCTCTTACCTCAAACGTCCTCCCTGCACATGGTCAAAAAACCCTTCTAAATCATCACAGCTTCTGCCTCACCAAACAATACACAACACCTAGTATGTATAAACGTGACAGATTGTACTCTATTGCACAGAGCTTTACATCACACTTATCTGTGTGTTTCAGAACTTGTGTTTTGAGTACAAAATTTCACACCGATTCAGGCACCCTGTACAAATTGTCAAGGACAAACACAGCACAAAATAAACACCTTGTTTTATTTCATCTCTGTTTACAAAGTTTCCATACAGAATAGTAGTGCATGCAGCTGTAACAAAACTCAATGCTAGTTAATTACCGAGCATTATGCTTAAGACTTCTCCATTCCCTTGTGCCTTGCAAGCCTCACAGCAGTCCCAACACCAGCAAAGATCTGCACTGTGGAAATGAGCTTAGTATCAGCTATCTAGTCTATCACATTTAACACTGACGAAGATCATGAGGTATGCCCATCTGTTACCTGTTTGTAAAAATAATATATTACACATACAATAAGAATAGTTATTAGTGTGTTAGAAAATACAAACAAGGCAGGATGTTGCAACAAGGAAAAAAGTCGCTTTTTAATGTGAAAGCAGAAGCCACCATAACATTTTTTCATGTTGATGTCAAAAAAAGCATTAGGTGAGAGTGCAGGGAGCAATCCTCCTGACTAGCAAACAAATCTGTCCTAAATAACTGCCTTATACTATACAATTCCAGTGATTATGTTTATTTATCAACAGCTTTTGCTGCCTTCATAAATCTGGTGCCAAGCACATGAGTTCTGTTTGTTGAAGACCTTTCAGAATTCTCTGGATTTTTTTGCACTTGGTGCAAAATAACACTCATGGACTCAATCAGCTCTAATAAAACATCAGCATAAAAACTTCATGGTCTTAAGCCAGCCTGTTCCATCCACCTTTCAACTCCAGATTCAGGCTACACTAGAGAGAACATCAGCTGTCCTCAATTGGCTGCTCTATTTTGATCTGTTACCAGTGCTAATATAGGATATAGGTGGTTTGGGCTTTGTAAACAACAGTTCCACAGGTCCCTACCTCCACTTATTTACAGCAAAATAAAACCAGAGTTCCTGCTCTTTAGATAGCAGAATCATTTGTCTCTCTCAAATCTCATGCAGTTCCTGGGTTACAGCTATGCCAATATCAGAGACGTAGTTAAAAGACATGTCCCATTCCAGAGAACTTCACACTTTTGAGTAAGCCCACTGCTATTAGTGCTGTACAGTGTGATCTGCCTGATTTTTCTCTATTTCAGCTTTAAATAAAGAAACTCTTTAGACTGACTCCTCCTCCCCTACAAACAGTGATTCCTGATGATGGATGGACCTGTGCCTTTCAAAGATAAAAATCAAAGCAGCTCGAACTCCGTCTTTCTCAAAGACAGAGGCTGACCTAGTCTTGAGGTGACCCTGCATTTGCCCAGCTATAAACCCTCCTGCAGCACAGGTGCTGGCTGTCACCTGGTCATCCCCCAGGCCACAGGATGACAAGAATTCTTCAATCTGAAGTTCCTTATTAAAGACAGACAAGGCCCGATTCTCATAAAAATTCCGGAGGGGAATCTAACATGAAAGAGAATTGTCATTGGTACTACGGCAGCCACAGACTTTTATCTCCTAGCTTTCATGGAATTCCAGTTCAGTGGCACCTCAGCTTTCCATTATAAAAAAGATCTTTTGTTCCTTGAATGCTCAGAAAAAAGGGTACCAGTCTCACAAATACAACAAACATGATCATTCTGTCACCCAGGGAATTGAAAGGAATGTATAGATTCCATAATATAATTAGGAATTGGAGGGTCACCCTTTATATACTACAGTTTGCAGTGGTGCTGGCCTGATGCTCCTTTCCCTGGAAATGAGCAGACGCTCCCTCAAGAGCAGGTCTGAAGACAGCACAGCGCTATGACATGGTGCTCAGAGCAAAGGGGAAACCAGAAGTGATGAAAAGACAGCACCCAAATCTTCCTTGGGAATCTTTATGCACACATTAAAAAGTTACTCCTATTAAGATCAGTCAGAAAGTTCTTCTCAGTCTTAAAATCCCTTTAATGTACTTATTAGTATTGCACAAGCTTGATCTGCAAGCCTATACATTCGGCATGCTGGACAATCACAGCAGCTTTTTAACTGCACTTTCCCAGAACACCACTAGCAATTCAGCTACCCTGGGTCATCAACAGAGGAGAGGCCAACACTACAACAGAAAGGGGGGGAAGAAGGCAAACCAGCATTCCAGCCATTTCCAAATCATAGTTTCCTATTAGCACTTAACCTCTTTGACCAAAATAAGCATTCAGTAAAACCAGTTAGCTATTTTAAATTTCCTTAGTATAAGCCTTTGAGACCAGCAGCATATCTCAGACATTCTTGCTTCAAGACTGTGTAGTAGTGGCAATGCCTAAATGAAAGTGCTTTAAGGTCAGGATTCTCCCACTTCCCTCTTGTGATCTGTACTCCTGTCTGTAAGTATCTGTCTTACCTTCCCATATTTAAGAGCAGACTGAATTATTCCACAGCCCTATTGCTGCTTCAGCAGTTGGACTTTTCCTTCTGCTTTGCTAATGTGTGCTTCAGTTCCTTTAAGTTCTCTGTCAGTACCTCCACCTCATCCAGTCGTCCACTATGTTTGGCATCAAATATATAAGCTTTAATATTATCTATCTGTTGGAGAAGCAGCTCCTCCTCTATAACATCCTCTCCAGAGATCTCACTGCCATCCTCCACTTCAAAGGGATTAGTAGAGGACCCCTCTTCAAATGGATTCCCTGAATTCCAAATGCCCCCACCAGGCTTTTGAAATGGATTTTCATCCTCTTCAAAAGGGTTTGAAGTACTGCCAGGTGCTCCATTGCTTTGTTCATCCTCCTCCTCACTTTCAAATGGATTATATTCTTTTTTTTCACTTTGCAGAGCTGTGTTAGAGAAGGAAACCACTGGAGAGGTGTCTTTGGCAAATGGGTTAGCAGGATCTTCCTCTGCCTGAGGGGTATCTGCTTCATCTTCAAAAGGGTTTAGGCAGGCTGGCTGATCTCTGTCTAGGTCACACTGTGGGACATTCTGGGGTTTGAGTGTGAAGGTCAAATGCTCTTGAGCTGGCAGCTGCTCAACAGCAGGAGTTTCAGAACTCATGTCCCCTTTGATCTCAGTAATATCCAAATGCTGCTTGACTTCTCTGAAGTCCAAGGAACGTGTCCTTGAATGCTGAGACATGAATTTATGCCGCTCTCTTTCCCACTCTTTTTCACGTAGGATCTGAAGTTCCTCCCTCTGCATCTCTTCCTCTTCTGCCAGTTTTTTGGAAAGCTCAATAGCTTTCAGAGTTTGTTGTTGATCATATTCATCCTGAAGCTGCATCAGGTTTTCTTGCAACATATGGACCTCATCTGTCCTATTAGCTGCCTTTGCTTGCTCAATAAAGGATGTGATATTGTCAATCTGCTGAAGAAGTGGGTCTGCTCTCTCACTCTCTCTTGAGATGCTAGATGTGGGTAACCAGCCCTCAGATTTCCTGACTGTTCCTTTTTTCATGTGAGTTTCTTCACCGTTAACTGCAGCTGCAGATCTGGAGATTAACTCTTTCTGATTTTCTTCTTGTTTTCCCTGTGTTTCAAGAGTGACCTAAACCAAAAAACATGTAGTAAGAAAGCACCATGAGCTTGAAAAATTTCATTCTAAATCCACAGGTACAAATTAGCAGATCTGAGGTGTTGCTGGCTGTCACTAAAGGGGATCAAGCTGCAGTTTTGGTTACTTTGCAGAAATTGCTCCCCGTGAGCTTGTGATGATATTGACCAAAATCCCACAAGATCTGCCTCTACAAATTTGAGGCCAACTAGGAGCAGTGACAATGTTCTTTACAGAGCAAAAAAAAATGCCTAATGCAGCTGTGCAGAGTGGTCTAGATTGATTTGGACAGTAATTGTATCACAGCTGACTACAGCAGCAGACACCTATAATAGAACATCAGTGTTTAAGGTCACTGATATAATTGGCTTTTGGAGTGGGGTGATTGTTATTTCTCAACTTACACCTCAAAACAAAGTTGGTTTAGTTTACCATTAATGATGTCCTCCCTCCTAACTGAAAAAAACCTCTCTCTCACTGAAGAGGCATCCTTACTCTAAATGTCTTTTTTTCACCACTGAATGAGGTTTCCAAACTCTACTTGTGCAAGTGAACTCCTGAACACAATTTCAAAGTCCATGTAAAGTAACACACTCAGTTCAGGGCTTGCTCTGCACACTCTAGCAGGAGGAGCACATGCACCCAAGCCAGCCGCTCCATGCACACCTATTTCTGTTCCGGGCAGAATACAGCAGCAGCTATGTGAATCCCTGGAAAAGGGTATGGTGCAATACACATGAAAAAATGACAAACTGAAATCCAGTGTTGAAGGCAACTACTCATACCTGCACAGCTCTCAGGCTTATATCTGTGACTCATGCAAGATATAACAGATCCTTACCTGACTTACCATATGCAGTCTTTTCTTCTTCAGTTCTTCATACTGATCCTTGGTTGGCAGGGACATGAGGCCAAGCAGTTTTTCCTGGCAAAAATTGAAAAAAACACACTGTGAACAGTATTGCTTGCAGGCATTCAGCCAATTTTCAAGTCCTTGAGAAGAGAAATACTACCACCAAAATCACCACAAATACACCAAAGATGGTTCTACACTGCAGTACCTGCTGCAGGTCTGTGCACAGCTTTGCTGCCACTGCTGCACTGCTGGGTGGGCTGACACCTCAGCAGGAGCCAGAGCCAAGGCTCCCACACCTCTTGGGTACCCAGACACAATGCTGCTGTGTGCATGATCTGTGCTCAAGCCAGCTTATTTAAGGCTACCATGAGTCATTAGGGGAACTATAGAAAGCTTTTACAACTAAACTTCCTATCAAAGCAGTTTCAAACCATGGGGATGCCTGACTAAGACGAGAACACTATATAAAACTTACGTTAATCTCACAGCATACGCTCTATTTACCTGAACAAAAAGTGTAGCTGAATATCTTATCATTCGCTGAAGTTGTAGTGTTTTAGGGTGAGGCTGAGGATCTTCATGCAAGCCTAGACTCAAAATCTTCTTACTGAATCAAAGCAAACATACAGCCACATCAGTTCAAGAACAAAGGCCAAGAGAAATGCAACAGAAGGGGAGAGACAATATTGGATCAAAAATTTCTGATGTTCTTTTAGAGAAACAATTTTGGATATTAGAATATATAACACTTTCCACTCTCACTCTTTAAAAAAACAAAAACCCCAAACAAACAATCGCCCTCCCCCTAAACAGTGCTGCTATTTGTTTCCTCTATGCTTAGTTAGTCCCACTGCAGAGGAGTGCATCAATTTTAAGGCCAGAAAACAAAGTACAAATTGATGGCGCACAGGAACAGCATCTACCTTTTCAAATGCTTTTTACAACTGAGCAGATAAATTGGTTGGTTATCTATATAATCAATGAACTCATAACAGAGGGAGATGCACACATGCTGGGAAGAGGAGAGAGGTGATCTTTTACCTTAAGGCATCTATAAATTCATACATTTTTTGGATCTCCACTCTCAAGTCATTAGCATGTTCAAGATTGTAGGTTGTCTCCCCAGCACTAAGAAATAAAGAGAACTTTACTGTAAGTCATGCATCCAGCTAACAACACATACAACACTACAGCTTATCCCAAGATGACCAAGATTCAACAATGGCAAGAACTGCTAACAGTAAAGGGTTGAATGATTTTATTTCAAGCTCATGTTCAAAAAACCTTTCTTTGTGACAGAAGTGGAAAATTCAATCATATTGCAAACATGAACACTTCATAGACGATCATTCTATTTATGATTGTATTACTGCTTACTATTCTAGGAGAAACTGTATGTTAACACAAGAATGACACTCTATCAATTAGATACACACATACTTAGTGAATGTATCTATGTTGTGAGGTTTTTTTCAGGTGATTGGGTATGGAAAAATCACTGACTAAGTAACTAATTATACCATTAAAGCACAGTAGTTAACTCCACTAGCATTTGTCAGAAAGCAAAAGCCTACACCCCACACGGGTGTAGTATTTAAGATGCCAGTAACTGATGGTCCACATGAGGACACAAGTAATTACATGCACTTTACTAGAGTTCCCTATTTATTGATAAATTCGGATTTAATGGGCAAGACTCTTCAGCTTTTAGCTTCCCTGTCCTTTTGTATCACAAATATAAATTAAAAGGATCACTCTCTAAAAGTAATTTCACTATCCATATGATTCGAGTTTCTGAGACTCACTACTAGCCAGAAATCTTTAATTTCATCAGTAAGAAGCCTGTTGTTTTCTGACATTTGCTTCCATTATCCAGGACATTTGTATTTTTACTTTTCTCCAGTTGTCGAGCCACATAACCCCATATCATGAAGTCATGACAAAAAGCAGTAACAGTTTAGCATGTTTTTTACCCTCTGTACTTTTCTTCCTATTGGGAGTACTGTTTTTACAAAAACAGCTTTTTTACTAGTTTTTCTAAAACCACCAGATCTGAAGGACAGGTACAGCAATACTTGTTAACTTAAACTTTCCCAAAAGACACGCTTCCTAGTCCAAGACCAACGTGCATATTTCTCTCCATATACAAGCCAGAAGTATAACCTGGCAACCTCTTACAGATGGAGTTGGAGAGACTTAAGGTAACCTCGTGAAACAAAAGCTACTGCAAGGAATTATGCACAAAACTGACATCTGAGAATGCTGCTTATCCACTGCAGCACAGGGTATGCCAGGTACACCTAGAACAACTGCCAGGTGAAGGTGCTTTACAGGAGAACAGATGGGAAGTGTTCTAATGATCCTCAGCTGCTGGCATTCCTTGGAAGCCAGAGCACCCAGCTCAGGGCAACTGTTTTGAAGAGGATCATTTACACAAGACTTGTAGGCCTTGTACTTCCTTTTTGCAAAGATGATGTGTCAAAATCTGACAGTAGTGCCTCACTGGGAAGTGGCTTTAAAAAAATTTTACAAAATCAAATAACTTCTCTGTAACATTAACAGTTAGTTCTGTTCTATTTTGTTTGAAGAGCATCCAGAAGACAACAGGTAACGAAACACTAATTTTTCTTATAATTTACACACTTGCAGCCTTAGCACACCACTTCCTTTCTACTTCCCACATTTAAGGGAGGAAATAACATATTCATAAACGTCATCAGCAAATGGGGCTTACTTTAGTGATTCGGCCATCCTTATATATTCTGGTGCCTTCTGGTCAACCTTCTCCATGCAGAGTCGGAGTTTCTTGTTTGAAACAAAATGTATACAAGAAAGAATTTACATTAAGGCACTACTGCAAGAACATGCTGACATAAACCTTTTCATGCTGCTTGGGCACATTCAAAGTTGACCATGATGAAAGCCACTTAAACTATTCAGGATGACAAGACCCTCCACTTATCTTCAGAATACATATGGCAACGGTCAGGAACAGGGAAAGACTCCTTCTACCCTGAACAGTGGACTTTGAATCCAGAATCTTTTTGAATGAATGATTTGGACAACTTCTAGACTTAAATCTATTCAGAGAGAGCACCAACAGAAACTCCCATTAATAATAACAGCCTGGGGAGTTTGTGAACTGTACTGAAAAAATACCTGGTGATTGTCAGTACCTGCTTGCAAAGCATATTTGAACACATTGTTGATATGGATGGTTCAAAAAAGCATTTGCCATTAGTATGAGGACAAACAGTACTGACAACATGGAGTCTGATAGCTCCAGTGCAGCCCATCAACCAAGATCAGTGGTTTAAACAAATTCACAATTTTAAGAGGGAGGCATCTCTGAACTACTAGTTCCAGATGATGAGAAGGACATTTTTAAAAAGACATTTGAAGTTATTGTGGGATATAAATACTGTATTGCAACTGACTCCACCACTTCAGATATGTCTTTGTTATGTGTTAGACGAGGCAAGAGTCTCACACAAGTGAATATTAAGTCACAAGGAAGAGCTTGGACATGAGGTAACAAGTCAAGTAGTGACTACTGCAGACATATACACCGAGCACAGAGCTTGATTTACCTCATAGAGTTTCACAATCTCTGGCGTATATTCTTTCTCATCAATCTGTTGCTCTCTTTTCAACAGGGTGTCTTTGCAGTGCCGACAACAACGGATTCGGTCATCATCCTTCTCATCCAGCACGGAGCTTACACTGCTTATGCTGCTGATGCTGCCACGGCGGGAGCCATGGACACTGTTAGGTGAGGAGTTTGGGCTGGTATGAGAACCCAAAGCCTCCTTGCTGGCACTAGTGAGTTTGCCTAAAAATTATACACAGGTAATTTTACAGTAACTGGAGAAGCCAACAGATTTTACCAACACAAACAAACTGCCCTTTAACAGAAACTTTACATTCAGGAAATATTAGAAAACCATTTGAAACAGTCTGCTGAAAGAAAGACACGCAAGGTTTGCACAACAACCAAGACTGCAAGTCAGAATTAGGGTCTTCACCGTAAAGCCTGCTATACTGAAAACCAGCTAGAGAGCAGACTGCTGAGAACCACCTACTTTGCTTATGCCTAGAAGTGTTCTCATGTTTAAGCCTGCACAGGTACAGAATAATGTGTAGAACAGATATGTCAGTGCTGTCCAGGTTCTGTGCTTGAACTTCAAAAAAGCACAGTTGACGTCATTTATCCCCACAGAACATATGGCTTCCCCTCCAGTGCACCAGATGAGGAAAAAAGTCTGAAGGGGTTTTTAAAGGCCTAGGGATGAATTTCCTTAATTTGTTGTGCAAATGTCCAACATTTGGAGAGCATGGTGAAGACTGGAAATATCCACAATATTTTTAAATGTGAAGAATTTTGGCAGTTCTTAAAGTTGGTAACTTTAATTAACCATAGTTATGGTACTCAATAGAACAATACACTAAATATTAGCTATATTTACCAGGAGTACAACTTTTTCAGTGTTATGCAACACTTCCAAATCTGAAGAAGAAACAAGAGACAAAAAAATGGAGAAATCATTCTTTGTACTGTATTTCACAAACAAGTGTCTGGGTGAAACTGAATGACACATTAAGGACCACATTTTCTGCACAACTAGACTATTACCAGCATATTTTTTTCTAATGGCAAAAAGCCAGGATGCACTTAGCACCCAGAGTACACTAAGAAAAGGAGGAATTAACCCCACAGACTGTACTTACTTGCCAAAGGAAGACTGATGAGTTCCATGCACTTCTTGCACATAATAGATCCACAGAGGCGGCAGTGGTGACGTCGGTTTCGGATACTGAACTTACTGCCACAATCTGGGCAGAAGGGAACATCCTGATCACTGACCCAAGGCACAACAGACTTCTCTATAGCTATGAGCAGGAATACACACCACGTAAGCTATTCAATTAATTCATCAACTGGATAAACTATAGGGGCAAATAGTACGAGGTAAGCTCACACCAACCTCTTATTTTAGCTGACTCTGTGTTTGCTCTGTCAAATGATGTAAGCTGGCAGAAAATAAAAAATATATTCAAGAAAATTATACTTTTGCAGTGAAAAAAAGGCAACACAACTCAGCCCAACAAGAAAAGGAAATCTGGCATTTCTAAGAGAGGAGTCTCATGCAACTTTCCTGTTCATTTCTAGTGCCATGTTCATACAAGTGATAAACAATGACTGTCAAACCTGTACAAATCAGACCATTTAGGACATAATCCGTACTGCAGCCAACATCACTGCATCTGAGTCAAAACGCAAGTGTATCATTGGCAGATTTTGCCAGCTTCTCAGCTGGAACAATCATGACAAAAACATGAGGAATAAATTTAGTAAAGTTAATAGATTGAGAAAATAATCAAGAGAACAGATGGTTTTTGAAGTATGTGGAAGCAGCATCTTCATCTTGAAAATGGTGCACAGAAATAGAAATCATACCCACAGTATAGGGTCAAACCATGCACAGTACTCAAGGTAGTATGTGAAAAGTCATAGTTTAGTATCCTTTATATAGTGTACTGCTAGATAAATGGACACATTTCGTACCAAAATATAATTTTTTAAATCTAGGAAACATTTAGAAGGATGGAATATTAAAAAGTACCAAATTTACCTTTTCTAATCTGATTATTAACTTATTAACTTCAACTACATAGTGATCAATTCTGGCTGCTCGGTGCTTCTTGAATTCAGAAAGATGGCTTCTCGTAGCACCTGCAAGGATAACAGAAAGTTGTCCTAGTCACCCAGGTATTCTGCATGGATTTAAATGCCTCTTGAAAGACAGCTGTCTCTTTTTTTGACCATTTATTTCTCATGTTCAAATCCAATTTTAAGGACACGTTAGAATCCTACACTTTCAGTGTTGCCCTACATAAAACATGCAGGTTAAAGTCTAATCTCCAGACTAGCAACAGACAGTGTTTTACTTCTACCACAGAAAACAAAAAGCACTATGTTAAAGAGAACAGCTGCAACAACATTTTCTCCCCTCTTCATTCCTCAGTTACATCTAGCAAGCTGTTACCTACTAGAACTGTTCTCTAATTGTTCTCTCTTTAGTTTCCTGGCTACATATTGAACAAAAGGAAGAGGCAGGTCCAATGATTACTAGAGGTCTATGCTTTCAGATTTCTGATCATCTCTCCACCTTTAGGGGTCGGAAATAAAACCTTGATGACAGTTCAGATTTACAGAAAACTGATCCTTGAGTATTCAAAAGAACAATATAGCATCTATTTAAGAAATGTACAGTTTATACTCAACAACACTGGTTTAAGATTACTCCTTTTCCAAATAAAGTGAGCCAGGTATTAAAAGTTACAGACAAAATTTTAAACAATAATCTTTTTTCCAAGTGGTAGAACTCAACATCACATGTTGCTTTTTGATGCTACTATGTAAGAATCTCACTTCCTCATGCTAATGAAATAACCAAAAAATCTCCAAAGATGAATTATTCATAGGAAAGGACCCCTCTGGGTAACTGAATTCCACGACTGCTTTGGTGACGTCACACGGTCCCTTTCACAGATCCACCAAATACCATTCCAAAATCCCTACGATTCATCTTCTCCACTCAGATGAGAAAACAGTTCTCACTTCTCCAATGTACATAAACCTTCTGTCTAAATTTATTCTTAGATAATATTTATACTATGTAATTAGTTGAGCAGCAATCATGAAGTCAAAAGTACAATAACCTACAGAATGCAGACCCTGCAGACCCAAAGGACTCAGTCCTAGTCTGTCAGCACCACAGGGGAAACTTTGCCAGGATCCACCAGAGATGCTGCTGCTTCTTCCCCCAAAAATAACAGTATTTCAGCTATAGTAACAGGCAATTGCCAGTAGCAGTACTTGTAATTACAGGCTCAGTCACCTTATCCTTGAAATTCTACAAATGTAGACTTATCTTCAGAAGACTGGGTTTGGGGTTGAGTTGTTTTCTTTTTTAATCTGTGCTTTTTTTTTAAGTAAAGCTCTTTTTAATGAGAGGTGTTCTGTACCTCAAATTCAAGGAACAAGATGAAAGAGTTTAAATCACTAGATAATCTTTTTGTCAAACATGCAAACTAACAATTACTTTAAGTGCAGTCCAAGAGCTGGAGATTTTATATACCTTAGTTATTATTTATATAGCTTAGTTATTAATTATTAATCTGTTTTATAAAGTCACAAGATGAAACTAGCTGCACAGAGGTAAACACAGATTCAGCAGACCTCAGCAGCTCAGGCACAATGATATGACAAACAGCTGCCTCAAGGGTACTGGATTCTGATTCTATCCATGTATTTTTTCTGACCATTATCTGCACTTTCCCCACACCCCACACAATGTAAGTAGCCCACACAAAGTCAGTGTACAAACCATAATCCCCTGCTATAGCGAATCCAATGCACAGAGACGATTCCAAGCACTTCAGCAGCAGCAGCACTTCCCCAATTCAGGTTAAAAGTTACTCCCACTGCACACTGCCTTCTAGCTCTCCTACCTACTTCTTGGGGCTCCCACATGTACGGATCTATTCCACCATAGCTGAATGACTCATATCGTTCCTGAGATCCAGAATCAATTCTGTCATCTCCTTCTCGTTTCAGCAATTTCTTCTTTGCTCTTTTGGCCTTCTGGACTAGATCTGAAAAAGATAAAGCCAAGTTATCAAACGCAGCAGGTAGTCACTGAATATTCATCATAAGAAGCCAGTGTGGAATATTCCTCTTCTTTTAGCGCAGATCTTTTTCCTGGATGACAAGTTTATCCTCAACACATTCTTAGAACCAGAATGCAGTTCAGAGCACAACAGATGACACGAAATGCCCTTTGTTGTCTGTCATAAAGCAGCACTGAGATTCTAAACACAAAACAGTAGGTTAGGGCATTCCATTCAGGGACTTCACTGTAAAACAGCAGTATGTCTTAAACTATGGCACCTGTCTCAGAGTATCTGGGGCATCATACAGTAATATCTTAATTTTTCTAATTCCCAGTTATTTTCTTTGGATTCAAGGATGTTCAACACTTTCTTTGTCTTATTGCCGAAACTAAGAATTTCAGTGTGCTTGTTCACATAATTTCAAAAGTCCTAAACAGCCCACTGTTAGGGTTAGGGTTTCACCAAGAAAAGAGAGTTTTGAATTATTAATCAATCTCAAGAGTAAATAAATAAATAAATAAACAATCAAACTTCCAGGCCAGTATCTGTAGCATAATAGAACAAAACCAGCCAGATTCTTGCAGGACACACACAGAAGTATCATCAGATTTTACATATTTTCTCTCAATATAAAATGACATTGCATATGCAAGGGGGGTAAAAAAGGGAAATATCCTAGCAAAACACAATTTAAAACTGTTTTCCAAACACTAGACCAAGTTGGTAATCCACAGCACAGCCGAGACATTCCCAGCATCTCCTGTCAGCTCCACCACCTGCATTCTTTTCCATCTTCTCCCATCAACAACCTCTCTTAACGTTACACTTTAACTGCAGTTTTATCTACTGTCAAAACAAGAAATTAATGACCTGGAACTTGGCAAGTACCAGAGATTTTCCATGTCCTGTGTGGTCTTCAAGTAATCCTTGGGAATCCATTAGGTTACAATATAAATCCAACTTTTCAGATAAAAACAAAGAAAAAAACCCCAAAAGGCCAATAATTAAAATCGTGCATAAACGACATTTGAAAAGTAATGTCTTTTAGCTCTTGCTTTAGAACTTATTTATGGAAAGTATCGGGAAATGTAAACGCTACGCTTGGCCTAAGGAGACTTACAGAAGAATGACACTGAAACCTCGGCCGTAAGCCGGTCAATTACTGTTTCAGTACTGTCAGACGCTCGCAGTACGAGCGGCCATCGCCATACGGTATTTCCGCGTCACTGCGGCCGCTCTTACTTCGGAGCTGCGCCCTGACGTCCCGGTCCTCGCCCGCGTGCTGCTCCTCGTAGTGCGCCTGGAGCTGCCGGAACGCCTGGAGATCCTTCAGGCACAGCGGGCACAGGAAGCCCTCGCGCACATCGCCCGGGTCCCCGAAGGCCGCCGGGCAGCCCGAGGCCATCGCTGCCGAGCGCCTCCCTCACGGGCCGCTGGGGCGCGAGGGCCGCATCGCCCTTCGCCGTTGACTGAAACAAACCGGGGCGGCGCCGTGNCGAGGGGCCTCCCCGCCCGGCTGAGGAGCCGCGGCCCAGGACGGCCGATGGACGGCCGGGGAAAGCTTGGGGCCGGGCCAGGGCCCACCTCACCAAAGCGCCCGGGCGTCAGGTGAGCGTGTCCGTTCCGGCTGCAGGGAGAGGCGGAGCGCGCCGGAGGGCGGGGCGAGCGCCGAAACATCGATGGGAGGAAAGGGCGGAGACAAGGAGGGCTCGTCCGGCCCCGGGGCGAGCTGCCGAGCGCAGAGCTATCGATGTAGCCCGGGCACGGGTGGCACCGCGGCGGGGATAGAACCCTCTCCGGGGCGGGGACACGGGCCCCCGTCCGGCCCCCCTGTGTCTCGGGCCCGCTTACATAACACCAGCTGCCGGGTGGGTCTGTGCTCAGTTGCCAGTGTCAACGACGTTCCCTTTCCCGGCCTGCCTAGTTATCCTAAAGGAAGTGTCCCAAAACTGTAACAGTTGACATGCTCTCAGTCACAGGTGGAGTACAAGAATCTACTTGCCGCCTGACAAATAGCTGTGGCAATCAGCGGCAGAGGCTTCCCAGTATCCTCCTACTGATGCCTATTTTTGTCTAGTCTCAACTGGCAGCAGTCCCTGCTCTCTCACACTCCCAGTTGCACGGAGGTGACAGTAGGAGCATGTAACCACACTTTGGATTAGAATTAGAAGCTCCTGGAGACAGAGATTTTCTTAGATGACAATGCGATTTACACTTGAGTCCTGTCTGTTAAAGGTGGATTTTCACTGATCGTGTCCTACTTTTTTACCCTCAAAGTCAAATCCTTTAAAACATTTTCAGCTGGGATCATCGTGGTGTTGGGAGGAAGAGAGCAGGAACCAGCCTGAGGCTCACTGCCTTAGAGGATTCACCTAGTGTGGTGTTGTTCTGCTTCTGGATTTGCTGGAGCTTGGCAGTTTCCTAGCGCTGAGCCATACCTATGCCTCGAGAAAGCTCAGGTGGTACCACCTGTCCCTTTGTTGTTACCTTGACCCCGTTGTCCAGATCTGTGTTGAGACCAGAGAGCTATATATAACTGAGCAGTTAAAAAACACCACAGCAATAAGCGTGTCTCTAGAAAGGCTGCAAGATCTCTGTAGGCGCAGAGCTTGTGGGGAGGTTTCTGTCGGCATTTTGATTTTCTGATTCCTGTTTCATGTGCGTGATTTGTCATTGGGAGTGTGCAGCAAAGGGGCAGTAAAAGGGGTAGGTGAGGGATGGAAGACGTGCCTGTCACTAGATGGCATAGCAAGGCCATCTGAGAGCCTGTGGGGGCCTCGTCAGTGATTTCACAGCCTTTGCTGTAAAGGTTCTTGTCCTGCCTGTGTGCTGTAAGCCTAGGCAGCTCACCCTCTCCTGTCATTTCCAAGTACTAAGACCCGGGCATAAGGAAAGGTGAGGTTGTACAGAACAGCAAGCTCTTTCCTTAACCCTGCCTTTCTCTATAGCTTCAGTAACTGCTCTTTTTCAAAAGAAGGTCTTAAACGTTTATGAAAGTGGCAAATACAACGATTGAAGTCTGGTAGCCTCCTACTGGGACACAAGGAAGGACTGCCTGCAGTGAGTTGTGAGGAGGATGATGGCATGCTGCGGTGTGCACGAGAAATCAAATGTTTCACTGAATCTTAATTGTACTCTTTTACATGTTCTGCATTTGACCACAGATATGAGAGCGCATCTCACCAGATGAATCTTTTTAAAGTACTGATAAAACACCGTATAGTGTCAATCACCCTTGAAAAGAGAAATTCATTCACCATTTTGAAAGGAAAATGTTGTTTGCATGTTTCTGAATATAAGCAGTCTTTAGCCCTTCCTGAGGAACTTGTTCCCCGTGAAGTGGGTGCACCTGCTTAATATGATTTGTATCTTTATGAAAGTATTAGACCTACTTGAAGTCTTTCAGAGACAATTACAGAAGTGATATTCCAAAGTTAGCATGCCATGTGAAGTGATGTGTGGAATGGTGTCAGTTTGTTCCCAAAGGCAAATGTGGGCTTTTGTGTTCCTGAGGGCCTCATGTTCCTTAACAGAACTAGCATTTTCTACATAATCTACGTTTGTGCTGGTGTAAATAAGAATAGACTTTGACTGCTGTCACTTAGTCAGGCTCACACACTTTCCCATGCAGAGAGTGTTCACAAAGTGAAAACATCCAGATCAGTCTAAAGCAGTTCAGTTTACGGTTCTTCAAAATTTAATTTGTCTTCATCCAGCTGGTTGCAATAGGAAGAGGTATTTGGGGGCAAATTAAACCTTACTGCAGTTCTACAGATGCTCTTGGGGACTGCATCTGAATCAGTAATGGCTCACTCCGTGAATCAATGCAAACAAGCAATGGTACAGGAGAAGAAAGCATTCCAAACACTTGCTCCAGAGGCACAGTCAGGCATGTACTGTCCTGTCCTGCCACTGGGATATAAAGGATCAGCTCACAAAGCCCCCATAGGTAACTCCTCCTCTGCTGCACTCCAAGTCCTCTGCCAATATTGAGTAAATAAGTTGAAAAATGTTTGTGAATTGTAATAACTCTTAACTGTGAATTTTAGAACCTGGTCTGTTCCTCGGTTGGTCATTGCTACTGATGTCCAAGAGGAGAGACTTCAGTGGGAATACAGCTGAGAAGGGGGACACAGCCCTCTTACAGCCCTGTCAGAAATGTGTTCCAGTTGGGGTCACCTTCTGTGTTCTTCAAATTCTTGTAATGCTTTCAGTGCATTTGGAATGTTAAATAATAGAATCTGATCCCAGCATGAAAGAGGTAAATCACAGAATATTCTGAGTTGGAGGGGACCCACAAGGATCATCAAGTCCAGCTCTTAAGTGAATGGCTCACCATCTTGGTGTTATTAGCACCATGCTCTAATAAACTGAGCTAATCTCAGAGTTCAATGCAGACAAGAGGTAATACTTCATGACACCTGTCTATTTCTCAAGGAATTCAGTGGAATGTTCTTGCACAAATATGGCTTACTCACTGAAAAAAAGTTTTAAAATATCTGAAATTTAACAGTGTTGAGTTTTATATAGACTTTGGGGTATACGAAGAGTGGAAAATCAGACTGTTCATGGGAAAATCAGAATGTTCTTCCTACGTATTCCCTAAACTAAATGGTTATTTAATTTAATTTAGTAGTGTTTTTAAAATTGGCCTAAATTCAATTTTGGAATTTAATGATAAATTTTTTAAAATTAGTTTTAAATCTCCTAGCATTGAAATGGGTAGCACAAAAGTCTTCTACAACAGAAATGATCTTTGATTTAAATTTATCTGAGGAAATGTTTTTGTTTGTTTGTTTAGGTGGATCTAAGTCGACATGTTCTGTATTTTTCATCCTGTTCAGAGAACTAAAATATATGCATATCACTGTTGCTTTTATCAAAGCTCATATATTCAATATAGTCAAGTTGCTTATAGTAAACATTTTGATACATAACAAACCTATTTAATTAGTCTGTGTAGATAGGATGGAAGCAGCATTTTCGTGCCAAACCATGATTTTTCCTGTGTTTGCAGTCTTATCAATCAAAACCTGACAGCAGTAAGAGCTGCAGCTGACAGCTTGCTGAGCCCTTGGTTTGTTGTTTAACTGCTTCAGTACTGGCAAGCCCAGTCATCATCCCAAGTTTGTCTGGCCCCTTAAAGCAGCTGAAGAATCTGGTGATGTTGGCCCTGAGTGCCATGGAATGGCAGCATGGAGTAGGAGAATTAGGAGAGATAGGAAGATTCCAAATTCCTTTGCGTTTCCATTCTGTTTAATGGTTTAACTGGAGGAGCCATACAGCGCATGCCTGGATTCTGTTCAGGGCTCATTGCAGATTTCCAGCGTACCATGTTTGGGTGCTGCCTCCTCTAGCCGCTCTTGTCTTCTCCTTTGTTTACAAACTTGTGCAGCAACCAATCTCCTTCTCGAAAACAGCACATCTAAAAGCAATAAGCAGAATATCCCCATCAGTCGGTATTTGACAGGGAATGATTTATGATTGTTTTGCAGGGGGTTTGTTGCTGTCTTCTTCAACATCACCTGCTTGTTCTAAGAGCTTGCTATTTGTCTTGACTGCTTTTACTCAGAGAACTTTTCATAAATTCTTAATATATTTTTCATTTTTCTGGACTTTTCTCTCTCCTTTTTTTCATAATAGCTTCTTCAGACACCACACATAGTACCAGTTTCAGAATCACGGCAGAATTTACAGTGGAAACATATGCTACTCTGTGAAAATTAGTTTAAATCAGCAATCATATTTCAGGCAGCCTCTTTAAAGCAGTTCACTTTCCTTAGTTTTCCCAGTCATAATCTCACATTTTCCCTATACCAGTCAGCTATTAAATTGTCTACACTACATCATATTCATTGTATCCATTATAGAAAGAAGCTGGCAATGAACTGACTTCCTTTGATATGGCACATTGGATCCTGGTTTACCTCCATCCCATTTTGCAGGAGTATTTGCATAATTTATTCAGCCTAGATTTTCCCTCTTTCCAATTTACAGGAACATGAAGAAAGTGAGGGAGTGTAAGCTATAAGTGAGGAAGAGGTTCCTTCAGTCACTCAACAGTGAATGACTCCTGTACCAGTGGTACACTGCTGTCTCCTCTGGCTCACTAGCTGTCAGTTCAGACCAAGGTGGCTGAAATAAACTTGAGCTGTTTTCACCTTTGGGCTGGGTCATTCTGTTATATTGGTCTCTGACATGCCCCATCTCTGTCAGGCACTGGTGTCATGCTCCAGCATAGCAGTGCAATGATCTAATAAGACTTTGGTTCTGTTTTACCCTCCTTCATCTCTTAAAAGCAGACAAGGTGAATTGGCTGATACCTGACAAATACCCTTGTCTTTGTTTCCTTCTTGGTACTTTTAAGCTGTGTCAAAGCAAACAAAGCACAAATGTCTTCATACAGGTCTAAAAGTAATCTCAAGTAGGCATTAACTCAGTTTTCTCAAGGCATTTCCCCATCTATTTTTTTGGAGGTCTCAGTGTCCACCCTTCATCCTTATCCTGCAGGAGTGTGGAGTTCATGCTGTTCATATTGGGAGGTTATAGATGCTTCTGCACTCCAATGCAGAACGATTTCCTCATCTCATCTTTTGTGTCATTTCTCTGTATGGTGTAGACTTCACCCAGATTCATCCCTCCTGCAGTGCTTCTCCACTCGACTGCTTTCCATCATATTTTTTATCCATAGCAATGTCCTCACAGATGCTTTAAAATTACAGCTGGACATTTAATGTTAACTGAGTTACTTCAGCTGTAGTGATGATGTTGTTTTTAAACTTTCTGCAACTAATGAGTCATTATAAGTAGTAATAAAGGTGTTTGTTGGGGCCCTTGGAAACACTCAACCCATGCTAATTATAGCGGTCAGCTAAGAGATCAAGGCTGATAAATGTGTGGGAGGGGGAACAGAATAGTAATGGTGAGAGGAGTTCAAGATAGTTGCAGGAAATGTTAATTATACAGCTGATTCACCTGAACTTTTCTCCTCCCCTTGCAAACAAAGCTAATTTTGAAGACACTTGTAAAAGCTGTGCTTTAGGAATCAAAGTCCCTGATGTCTCAATAACCGGCAACATCCAGAAATATAGAATTGCAGTGGAGTAAACAAAGAACTCATCTGTGCATGGTTGTTTTAGTCTCAATTAAAGCTGGAAATGAGATTTTGCATGACTGTGCTGCCACATTAGGGCCAGCGCACAGCTTTATTCTTTGGCTTTAGTCCAGATTCTGCAGAGAAGGCACATTTTTCCACTGACTTCCATGACCTTTGGACCAAGTCTGCTGATTTGTTCTGATTCCTGAAGAGCCATGTCCTGTCTGAGATATAGTGTGCTTCTGCAGGTAACTATGCGACTGCAAGGCCCCTTTCTGCAATTGCCACAGTGTGCAAGTGCATTTGTGTGACTGACTGAGCAAAGCAGGTTACATGTGCATGTTTGCATGGGTGTTAAATTCTAGTAGAAGATGACAGTGAGAGAAGGTATACAATAAAAATAAGATGGTGAGAAATGTGCAATTAACAAATTCTTACCTTATAACTAAATAGCATATATCTGTGTAGTTCATATTGTTAAGAGATTGCACTATTACTGTTCAAAGATGCAGAGCATTATCAGAAAAAGCTGGTAATTTTCTGGTTAGTCCCTTAGCCAAACTCCAGAGCCCAAAAATTTTTAGGGTATAGGTAAATCTGACAAATACTTAAGTTCAAAACTTGTGCTTATGTGTGCCTCATAGTCACAAGATTGTCAAATTCCAAATGGCAGTCAGTCCTCTGAGAATGATGTCTGTAGGACAGAGAATGTACTTTGCTGGTATTATGTCTGCAACACTGCAGACAACAGGAAGAAATTAATAAATAAGGATGAAATTTTCATGCAGATACTGGGAGAAAATGTACTTTTGATCAAAGCAGAAATCTGGACAATTTGAAATATGGTTTGAATTACTTAAAAAAAGTGGAACAATTCTTAAAATATGTAATCTTTGCTGTTGCCTGTTGTTACCCACCTGGGAATTCCTTTCTTGTTTTTCCCGTGTTTTGGACATTTTGTAGCAAGTGGATGTGGTTTGAGGTAGTAATGTTCCCTGAGGTTTAAAAAGCATTCATTCATTACTGAAAATGGTATATGAAATGGTATTTTTCAGAGGAATCTATTTTACCCCGATAAAAAGAAAATGAAACATTTTAAAAGGCATCATATACAAAAAGTGTGCAGAAGGAAGTTGAAGAGTATGGAACGTCCCCAGCTATCTTCTCTGAGGAATTCTTTAGCATTTGTTTATTAGAAACCCTCTGTCAATAGAAGAGGCCTGTCCATTGTCACATATTGAACCACATAATATCTCCAAAGTTCAAAATTGTTTGACAGACCATGTTAAGTGTGGATCAGTCTGGGAACATCTAACTTCAGTGAAATTCACTGAAATAATTAATTATTTTTCTTCAACATAGCTAGACCATATGGCAAAACTGACTTCTGTAACTGAGGAGAAGCTCTGAGGTACTGCGGGGGGAGCAACTTTATTTAAAGGACCACTTGAGGCACCTGATGTGTCTTTATGGTATTGAGAAGGATGAATGTCAGTGGAAACTACACTCACTTGTTTGTAAAATAACATTCTAGCAAAATACTGACATGCTGTAACCTCTTTGAATGTACAAGAAGTGGTATGAATAACTCAGAGCACCCAGTAACTGCACATTAGTTGCAAAAATCAGTAAATGTATTGTTTAGACCCATGAACAGGAAATCAGATTTCTCATCAGGTTCCCTACAAAGTAGGTCACAAGATGGCTGTGAGTTTAGCCCAGATGCATAATTCTGTGTGCCATATAGGTAAATATTTAAAAACGGAGTCTATCTGTATGCAAATCATCCTTCCACTTCAGAACAGTTCTAAGTATAAACATGTGCTGAGCACCAGCATGCAAAAAGACTGTCCCTAGAAAAATACCCTTTGATGTTAATTTGTTTATTTTTATTTAGCTTGGCTTGGTTGTATGTTTTTCACATAATTGCAGTGTGTTTACACAACCAATGAGGACACTCAGAGTTGACTATTCATGTTTATTGAATCATTCATATCAAATAAACACTTTTGGGAGTCTGACCACAGAAAGTAAAAGCATTCCTTTGAGAGCAAAGAAAATCCTCACAGGAAGGAAAGGATCTCTGCTTGCTTCATTGTTAGATGTCTGAGGAGAAGACATGATTTCAAGTGGCATGACTGAAGTATGGACACATAGGGGTGGGAGTTCTAGTGTGGGTGTACACTGTCAGGGCAGGTCACAGCTTGCAGTTGAGATGCTCAGAGATGCATTAACCATTTGCACTGTGCAGCTTCTTAGATGAAAAGGGTTTTCCTGTGCCAGTTCCAAGTCAAACTATGAAGTCACTCATCTATTCTATTCCAGTTGAAACAGTTCCTGTCTCTCTCTAGTGCTAACTGTCTGGACAGGTTGTAGTGCACAGGAGTTCAGGTCTCCCAAATGTTATCATTTAGAACTGAAAACCTACTTGCTTTCATGTTGTTCTTTTTTCTCCCTCACTATTAATTTACTGATTTCACTGATGTGAGAGGAAACCATATAATTATTTCACTTTAGGAGCATCAGAACAGAAATTTAAGAGCCTGGTTTAGTAATTTAGGAACACATAGTTGGATTATTCTGGGGTCTGGGCTCCTAAGAAAATAAGCACTCAGCTTCCTAAAGTGGGGGATTTGACGACTCAGTACTCCTGTTCCATTCAATTGCATCCTTCTGTTCTTTTGCTTTAAGCGTGTGACAAAGCCATTAACTTCAATGAGAACACTGATGCACTGAAAGGTAGATGCAGAGGTCAGCAGCAGGAAGCCATAAGGGAGTGAACAGAATGTTTTAGTGATCTGGCAGTTTTCTTCACCAAATGCAAATAGTATACAATTATTTTCTCATTCCTGTTTCACTCTCCCATGCTGATCTCTTTCCTGGGTGCTGACGATTTTCTTCTACCCTGTCTCTGCTAACATATTCTACTAAATCAAGCAACAAGCTGCCTTTGTTACAGGTGAAGAACTCGAAAAAGTTGCAGAGGCCTGTGTCATCTGAGCTGTCAGAATTCCAGTGCCTTTTTCCAGGATGCTGGCGTTTCTCACCGTATTGGCCGTTTAGATCTACCTTGTAATTCCATCCTCTTTTGCTAGGGTGCTGGTGCTCGTACATCAGATACCTTCTGCCTGGATGCTGTCTTTTGGATAACTCATTCATGTAGGTTAGCTGTGCCCTAGAGCTGTCAGCAATCTGATCCAACAGTGACCTTCTGCCAGGAGGCTGTTGCTTTTTCAGCTCCAGATAGACATCAAGATCGTCTTTTGTCTGTCTTTTCCCTGGATGCTGCCTCTTCTGAATGTCTCCATAAGATGTATCTTTCTCAACATCTCTTTTTCCTGGGTGCTGTCTCTTCTCCCATTTACTTAGGTACTTCTCACCAGGGTGTTGTGTTTTGGAAAGCCATTCTGGCAGAGGGGCTTTTGATTCTGTCCAAGGAAAAGAATAATGTTAATGAGCCCCCATAATCCTCACTAAGGAAGTTGAAATGGGAACTTTTGGAATTCTGTGGTACAGGATCATAACCTGCTGTTCTTTGAAAGCCAACTCAGTAATTCCAGCTACCAGTCATAACACTGTTAGTATCTCATACTCATTCTTTTTAATATTTCTGGTCTTGGATCTACATGATCAACACTCAGCATTCATGTGAAGCAGGAGGAAGGCTTTTTCTGTGGGCACTTGAGGCCAGCTCCTCTTCCACTCTGGAAGAGCTCTGTGCTCCTTGTTGCTGGTAGGCACTATGTGCTGCTTCTTGCAGTCCCCAAGTCTGATTTCCTTCCATTCCTGTGACTAGTGAGAGCAGAGCATCTGCAAGCTGGGAGGCTCAGACACTGGAGCTACCTCTAGCCTTCCCAGCTGTGGAAAAAGCCTACTTCAGCTGGGGTGTAGGAACCAGTGGCTTGAGGTAGTAGGTAAATGGCAGCACTCCCATCTAGACCTGATATTAGGTGGGTCCACAACTGGGGAATGTCCTCTATGTGTCTAGAGCTTCCCTAGGGAAGTACTTGCCAAACAGGCAGGGTTTCTGTGACAGGCTTCTACCTTTTTGTTATGCAGCAACTGTTTAGTGATGGTACAGTCTTGCCTGAGCGGGGAGATCTTAGAGAATAAAGTACCCTTGAGGATTCTGTGTCAGTGTATTGCCCTCTTATTCTTCCCCTCTCCTTAGTGGTAAATATATGGATATATTATATTAGAACTTGGAAATCATACCTTGGATCTAATTATCTCAGCCAAGTGCTATGCCAGCATCAGCAAAGAAATGTCCCCAGTGGGATATATACCTTTATTAGTTTCTTCATCCTTTTCAGCTTTCTCGAGGACAGATTGAAAAATGAGGCTTTCAGATCTCTGAAGGATGTCATCCAAAGGATTCCTTCTCATGATCTCACTCTCCTCTGGAAGGGGCTGTTTCCCGTTGAGGCAAACACCCCACAAGGTCAAGCAGAGGAGTAGCAGTGGCAGCTGGATAGATGGCATTGTGGGACAGGGGTTCCTGCAGCTTCTGTGGAACAGAGAACAGCAGGGGAGGAGGATGGAGCAAACCAGCCTAGTAATAACAGCAATGTTTCCAGACACTGAGAAAGAGATATAGCACTGCTGTAGGGATTGAAGTCTCTTTGGATCCTTCCTCATTTCTGTTACTAACCTCTAGTTTATCTTACGTCCTCCAAATTCTTCATAATTAAAAGCAGGCGCTTGTTCATTTTTCTGGCAGAATAAATATGAATATTTTAAATACCTAACTTCATGAGTCACAAATAATTTTGAAAGCCAGTGATTTTGCTTTGCCTTCTGCCAAGAGACAAACATAATTTCCCCGTTGAAGTCAGTGTTAATTGTTGCCCCATGAGGAACAGACACCTATACCTGCACTACCAATCTCCATCAGGCAATTCCCTTTGCTAAGGGTTTATTTAAAAAATAATACTGGCAAGTGCAGCACTTTCATTACAGCTTTAGTTAAAGCCAAACTTTATTAGTCTACTAGTTTTTCACTGTCTTTTTCTATAATTTAAAGTAGCTGTGTGCCTGCGTATTTGTCAGGATAAGAAGACAGCTATGCCCTGTGGGGCAGGGATATTTCTTGCACTGGGAAGCACCTCATTTTTTTCAGAGACATAATAATAATTGTATCCTCTATTACCTCTTGCCAGATAACAAGTGCTTTTCTATTTCTTTTAGCTAGCACTGAATTCCTATCACACTTAAGCGGTTATTTTACAGTAAGCAGACTTCCTTCAGTGGAATGGAATACATCTTTAATGCTTGTATAACAGTCATATGTATCTTAATTATTGTGTATCTTCAGGACATGAAAGAAATGCACCATTTTATGAACTCTTACACATTTTTAAGATAGAGAATGAGTTTATTACCTCTCTTGTTGGCAGAATTCTATCGCTTCTGAGGTCCTTGGGTAACAGCATTAAGAATGCCACATAGGTTGTTTGTCTTAGAACAATCTTTAGACAGAAAGGTAGAATCTGCTAAAAAGGAAATTATTTGATAACTTACCTGGTTTGTAGTTTCAGATTTTTGCTTGATGTATCTGCCAAGAGACTGATAGTCCTTTAAAGCTGTTTGCACATCTGAGCTTCAAAGTTGCCCTTTTGCTGCCACAGACACACAGAGTATCCAATACAGCTGTTGCTTTGTGCTCTTTGGATGGCTTGCGTCTCCCTACTTATACTGTACCGCCTCTGGACCCTTTATGCAAATAGCTCTGAGGTAGTTTAGGGGATATGATGTGTTGGGGCTTTTCTTACTGCTCTCAGATGCATTTTGAATGCATTTTAAGATTTGGATAGTTAATTGCTGACCTCTGTATATCCATGCTCGACTCCCAGAAGTTGTTATTTTCCCATTCTCTGAAGAGATTATGTTGAATTTTATGTAACTCAGCATTAAGGAGTTTTTTCTCTGCAAAACTAAGCTTATGTGTCCTCTGTTAAGCAAGTACTGTGAAGTAAATGCTGAGGGGTAGGCTAGACAAGAAAGACAATGACAAAAATGTAACTATATTATTATATTTAAATAAGTTTGCGCGACAAGTTCTTATTCTAAATGACACTACACAGTTTCTGGCTCACAATTTCATGTTTTCTTGGCATAGGGTTCCACAAACAGTACTTAACAATGTGGAGTGCATAGCATTAGATATTAAAACATGGTTATGTTTCTGCTATCTGCTTCAAAAAGCATTATACTGTTGTAAGTAGAAGTAAGACTCCCTGTCTTTAACCCATCTGTCTATGTGAGATATTCTTCCACATAGTATTACTGAAAACAAATCATGCAGGGGGCACAGCTGCTTGGCATTTCCTAGGTGTAATAACTCCTTAAGGTCTCTTAGCATATGACACCTGAATTTAAAAAATTTCGTATATTGCCCTTGAATTAAAGTGGGCATTGATGAAATGGGAAACTGCCTGTTTTCATTCTCATTAAAATCTGCTTCTTGATGCCTTTGAGCTGACATTGCCTCTACAGTATAGGGATGAAATCCTATGTTACAACTATATCTCCATGCAAAGCTTCTCAGCAGGTGCAAAATTATATTCACAGTGCAATGCCCGGGACTTCCAGCCTGGCCAGCTTTGCTCCTTTGCTAGACTTATTTTTGTCTTATTTTGGACTGATTTTGAGTTTTAATGCTTTGTTTAAAGAAAGAAAGTTAAAATTAGGCACCTAGAAGAGTTTGATTTTCATGAAAAATGTCCTTTTCATATTTCACAGCTGGAAAACTTCTATTTTTAATATGCCATCTTTATTTTTAGAATTCTGTTTTGGTTTTCTTTTGCCACATTTTTTAAAGTTTCATTTTCCCCGCAGGTGGTTTTTCTCTTTAAAAGTTTTCTGGAGGTTTATTTTATAAGAGTAAATGTCATGACACTGAAATGAATTCATGGGTAGGAGGGAGAGTTTGTTTTCTCAAACTCAAGGGGCTTCCAAGCTGTACTTTTCTGTCTGTCATGACCCACTGACACCCCAGACTTGCCCAGAGCTTGTGTCAGCACAGGGTTTGGCTCCCAGTCCACCTCTATGTCTGTGGTAGGTTCTAGAATTACACAGAGATGTCCAGCTACTACATTCCACACCTAAATACGGCATTATAGCACCATTGTGATCCTCAACCCCTTTGTCCAACTGCTGTATTTTGTCACAGGTGCATCAAGTCCCTTGAGCTGCTTTATTGGCTCGGTTGATGAAGTTCCTTATTTTTCTTTTAAACATTCTAAAGGGCATGCCAGCTTCTCAAAAGGCTTCTAAATGAAGAAACCAAGAGGCAGACAACTCCTTCAGAAGCAGAGTCAGACCCTTACATGTGAGCTGTGAGGACTGAGGTTTGTGTTTGTCCCCTCTCCAGTCTGCCTGTTGCTTGTATTGCTGACGCAGGTCACTCTGCACATATGAGCAAGAGCCTGGGGCCTCCACTTGTGCTGAGCACTTGCCCAGCTCAGTGTTAGTGTTCATCGTAATTGGGCCTTAGCATTGGGTCTGTCACTGGGCACACAGTTGTTGGTCCCTAAAAAGATCTTGAAGGTGAATAATGAGAAAATCTGCTGCTAACCCAAGTCTGATCTCCGTTTTAAAGAATATAACCACTCATGTGTTGTGCAGTTAGTCAGCTATGACATCCTGGAGCTGGGCAGAAAGTTCTCCTTGGCAGATTTTTGTATTTTTATGTCTTCCTTGGGACACCTTGCTCTGGTCACTGTCAGAGGTTAACTGAAGTACATTGCTCATTTTCAGTATGGCCATCCCTCTAGGAATCCCAAAATATAGAAGTTGTTATGGGAACTGCTCTTCTGTTCTCAAACTGTAAGATAAAAGAAAATTCATGTGTGGAATTAAAGGGCCATTGCATTTGTTATCAGTTTACTGAGAGGTGGTGAATTTTTAAGTGGCTTGCCTTTTGTCACAGAACCATAGTTGCAGAGCCAGAAAGTGACATCAGAATCCATTCACTTAGCATTCCTTTATTAAAACAGCTTGGTTTTTTGGTAGTTCTTCACAAGACACACATCTTTCTCATTTAAAAGGTTGTCTACATGGGATTACTTCTGTGTGCAAGACTGAGAGAAATACCTCCACTGGCTACTTAAAGCACCCCATTAGTTTTTGTTAGGTGTACACTATCACTGGGACTGTAGTTTCTATCTTCTCATATATTTAAATAATTTTATCCTCTTGGATATTTACTGAGTTGTATTTCTTGCAATGGCTGCAAATCTAAGCTGTTCTGTGTGAACTTCTTCTTGTTAACAGTGCTGTAAATTAGGAATGACTTGTTTGCCAACAGAAATGAGAGAGAAATCAGCTCTTTTGTTTTCTCTGGAAAATGTAAAAGCACAGCTTATTTAGATCACTCCTCTCAGTTTGTTCCTTGAATTGGACTACTCAGGCAGAAAATTACAGAGATGGGTATCAGTAACAGGTGGACAAGATGCTCTCTTCCCATATGATCCTTCCTAACATGCAGCTTTTCCTGCATCACAACAGGTAGTTGCCCTGCAGGAGGATATGTTGTATTTTTGTGAGAGGTATAATTTATCTTGATTTTAACAACATCAAAGTGTCAGAATGGGTACAGCCACAACAATCTCTAGATGTATAGTTTTACAAGGGAGGCAAGCTTTCAGGAATACAAACCTTTCTTAGACCTGAGGAAAAGCATTCATGTCTGAAAGTTTGTCTCTCTTACGACGAAAAAAGGACTTATGACCCTCCAGAACTGTCAGCTTTTCACAGCTATAGACATCACTAAAATGAAAGATACTAAATCCACAAACTTATATTAAATATTCATCATTGCTGGAGTCAAGGTTCCAAGCAAGTTGCATCTACCTAGTCCTCAAAATTCATTTGCTAAGTAAATGGACAGCGTTCAGTGGATTAGTGACCTGTGAAGGAGGTTTTGGAAAAGTAGCTTGGGGTGGTCAGAACCGGTGTTAGCATACAGACATACCTGGTACAGACATACCTGGCAAGGGGGGGTTCTCACCATGGGTTCAGCACGGCACGGCACAGCCCAGCTGGCCTTGCTGAGAGTCCTCACAAAACCAGAACCCTTGAGGAATAATGACAGCTTTCCTCTTCATTTTCATTAGCTGGGAATATAAAATACAGAAAGGGAAACAAAGATAACTCCTCTACCATGTTCTATTTCTTCCAGCACTGAGCCCCCACCATAGCACTTCTGCTGCTGCTTAGTTCAAGCATTTGTGGTGGGAAGCACTTGTTTGTGATGTGAGCTCTGAAGCCTTTTGAGGGCAGCTGCAAGTAAGTCAGGTGAAGGAATTGGCCTGGAGAATCTGATGAAATCATTAGAAGCTCTGCTGGCTGATCCTGAATGGCACCTTCTTGAAGCATGACCAATTGTCCTTGCTCTGAACATGGCAAGGACATGTAAAGGACCTCTTTTGAAGATTGTGTAACTTTCAATTGACACCCTCCTTCTCAAAAATTCTGAAAGTGGCAAAACCTTCTGCTCTGTAAGCCTCAGAGTTTTATAGTTTTGCAAACATGGAAGTGTTGAAGCTTAATCTTCTGAGTTCATTGAAACTAATAGAAAATCCTTTGAGGAAACAATATATAGAGAGATAAGCCTTCTGTTTTAAATAGTGAATAGAATGAGTATTGAACGAGATGAGAACATTAATTTTTGTGCAGGGAAGGTCTTAATAGAATTACTGAGTAAATTCCACGTAGAACACATACACAGCTCCCCTCACCAATTTCAATCCATAAAGGGAAGGCTATTATATTAGAAGGAAAGGGGAGTGTCCCACACAGTGTTAAAACTGTTGTCAAAAGGTGTATAAATAACATGTTGCTTGTATCGACTAAATAGTTTTATTGTTTCGTAAGGAAGCAAGTGCAAAGCACTATGACATTATTACCACGTATCGGTTTAGTGACAGATTTTTCAATATTAAACAGCATATTATGGAGCCAGAACTTGACAAGCTTAATTGTATACTTAGGAGTCAGATTAACTCACAGTTTGTTCCTTCTGGGCTGGTGGCAGTTTGGAATTAAAGATCTCAGTGGACTCATTGTAGTGTTCCTTTATTTTGTAATTATCTCCACAGTGTTTATGCAGGGTCATTTCTATAGTTTTCTTGTCGAGAACCCTGTTATTTGGGAAGAAAGTGGCTATCTTCAGAAAGAATATCACTGTGCCCTGTTTCTTGTTGCAGGCACAGTCCAGGATCTTTCAAACCAAATAATGTCACTTAATGAAACAAACAAAACCCTATGCCTCCAGGCACCAAAAAACTCCAGCTGTGCAGCCTGTTGTTTTTGTACAGTTGCTAATGACAGAACTCAGGAGCTTCTTGTTCACTTCTAACAGGGAATTAGTCACTGGGCAAAGCAAATTTACAGCTCAGTTTACCTTGCCAAAATACTGGTTTTAAGATGAAGCAAGTTTCATCATATAACAAGAATAGATTCAGGGAAATTTGATTTGGTCTGATAGAAAACATCCAGCTTCTTTTCAAAAGAAAGTTTGACTCACACTGTCAGGTAATTTGCAAAGTCAGTTAGAGGGTTTTAAGTAGAAGGTCACCACTTCCCATTGCAAGTAAAGAAGTAACACTATAGCATGTTTGCTCTGTGCTGGTCCTTTACACTTGCTGCTCACACATCCTAATTACGACAGAGAAGCTGTAATTGGTCATGAAAGGGAGCAAATTTTTGAGCGAGAGAAGAGTTGATAAGAAATTTAGTGTTTGGCACCAAGTGTTTGAAAATGTTTGGATTTTGAAGTCACCAATCCTCAGCTTGCAGCCAGTTCTTCTGTCCAGTCCACTGGAAGCAATCAGCACAGAGCATATTTGGATATTCTTGCTGCCAGTTCTGGCCAGTTCACTTGTCAGGCTCCAAAGCTCCTGGTGGCTTGACATGCATGATGCTTGCCCAATGGCTGGAAATCAGAGAGGACAAATAAGGGAATGAAAGCAGAATGAAAAGTTCCAGAACTGTCCCTTTTGCCTGAGTATAGAACAGCTTCCTCTCAAAATCCAGGTATTTCTATAGCAGCTTTTAAAGAATTTTATTTCTTATTGTTGCTTTCATTTGCTGTAAAAGACAGCTGTTCATTTGTATAAATTATTCAGTGAAGTGACCTCAAGCCTGGCTTTAAGGATACAATATAAGCGTGATTTCCCTTTAAATTGTTTATGTTGATCTAATAAGAAAGAGAAACAGGCCCCTGCAGGACTACCACAGCAAGGCAGCTACCTATACACAACACTAAAGAACAGCTCTTCTACTGGAGGAGCATCCTGGAACTGGATGCAGAGAGGAATTTTGAGCAGGAATACGGTGTAACTAACAAAGTTAATTTGCAGTACCAGTCACATTGGCTGATCTGGTTGAAATAGATAACAGTTAATTCAGGTACTGCTCCTTCCCCTCAGGTGTTTCTGTGTCCCTGTGAGGTTGTATGTGTATTATGCTGGGTTTTACTAATGAACTGTTCCTGTCATTTTTCTAGTGCCTTTATTTTTCTTAGTAGTTACTAAGTTACTTGATCTGCTCATTTTGTAATGGTGTAAATTTGCTCACCGTGTTATTCTCCCTGCAGTAAAATTAGTCATTTTATCTTTTCAGCTTCTGATTTTTAAGAGTCCTCTAGCACAGCAACAGTTAAGATCAGAGTCCTGTTATGGTAAGTACTATACCAAAGTAAAACTGAAACTGTCTATCCCAAGAGAGTTAGAATGAAGTCTCAATGTGTATATGTATAGCTTCATATGCACCTACACTTATTATAGTTCTCTGCATACACCTGGAGGTGTATGAAATGATTGATCAAGCGAGAGAGTGATCATGTCAGTTGTGCTGGTCATAAATCTAATATTTCAAGGGTTCTAATAGCTGTAAATCAGCATCAAGTTATTGAGGGCCAGATTACAGTTGATTTGTGAGCTTTGTTGCAGTATTGCAAAAGGACGTGGAAGAAAGAAGATAGTAATTTTATCCTGACAAGAATTTCCTCCCCTGTATAAGAAAAGGCTTATAGGAAAGCTGATCACTTGCCATTATCAGAAGGATGAAGACATCTGCAGGAATCTGTCCAATTCCAGCTTGGGCTATTTATGGGAAGGTTTTAGCAAATAGTAGTGATACAGTTTACAGTTTCTGGTACTGTCCATTAGTCCCACTGTGTTTGCAGAGCATGTGGCAATGAGAATAGTTAGGGTTTTTTTTATTTCTATCGCGTGCAACCATCACTATTGACACCAGTGAAACTGGAAGCTGTTAGAATTCAAGCTTTCAGTGTACCCAAGGTTATGGATTAGTGGAATCAAAGGTGTGGATTACTGGAATCAAAGGTGTGGATAAGTGATTAGAAGTCAACTGAGAAGTGCTACAGCCTGTACTTGACTAACCACAGAAGCCACCAGAGATCTAATACAGTGCTGATGTTTGCATTGTGCAGAGCACAACAGGTCAGGAAGTGCCACCTTTGGTGGGTTAAGTGAATTGCCTGGTTAATATGAGGGAAGTTCACAGAGCAGTCAGTGTAGAACTGCTACCTTGCCCAGTCATTTAGATGAAGCCTGATGGCAACTGAGAAAATTGGAGGGGGAGGAAGAAGATCCCCACAACCAGTTGTTCAAGTAAGATGATTTTCATATTGTACTATGAGCTACATAACGACAAAGACCTTTATGTAATTTGCATCTTTATAACTTCCATAGTCATTGTAATAACAATAGGCTTTTCCACTGGTGCTTAATGGGTTTGTTTACAAGCAAACAGTATGAGGTGAGAATCAGTAGGTATTCAGATGCCATTTGGGGGTTAGAGATTATTATTAAAGCTGTTCCATCGACCAAATATTAGACATCACGCTTTAGTGGACAATAAAGGCACATATGTGGTCAGTGAGATCTCTACTGAAGACCAGGAATAGTATTGACTTTTAGAAATGGATTCTCTGATGTTCTTGTGGATTTCTCTTGACGTCTGTCCAGCTGGCACACTCCATGCATAGCAAGGGAAGCTGAGTAAATGAACATGTAGCACTGGAGTAAAAGTTCCTTGAGTCATTTGATACTTGCTTCTGCTGAGCAGACTGTGAGGCACAAAGCGTATATATGCCTCTCAGGTCTTTTCTCAGTGCCTTCCCCCGGGTCTTTTGACCTGATCCTAAACATGAACAAAGATGTAGTTAGGCAATGGTTTGCAGACGCAAACTGCAGCAGCTGTTGTATTTTTATAAGCACCAAGCTGGGAGGCCACATGGTTATTTGATTGAGTCTGAGAACTGGGACAGCTGATGCTATTTCTGTCTCTCCCATTGAATTGTTGTGTGACCGTCAGTGGCACATAAAAGCAGAAATCCAACTGTAGTGAAAATCAGAGTCAGATCTTTCCTAGATGGTAACTAAAGTTAGGTAGACCATAAATACCTGAGTTTTGTGTTCCCTGTCCACAAATAAGCAATACTGATACAATACAGTGACTTTTGATGCTTGTGATGTGCTTTGAAAGTCACAAATCATGACAAGAGAAGTAAAAATGGTAAATAGGAAACTTGTGTTTGATTGGACTCCGATGAAGCTTTGTTGTGACCAATTGTGATAAGAACACAATTATACATTATATGTATATACATAAGTATCAGCAATTTCGCAGGATTCTTTCTGCAAATAAACAGTTTTCTCCTCTAGATTTCTTTCTTTCCTTGTCTATAGCTGCTGTCAGATTTGAAATGTTCTATGTTGGCATCTAAATGGTATGATCAAATATTAGAATGCACTCCTGGAATGGCTGGTGATGGTCTTCGTAGACTTGAAAGTAGAGACAGCTGTAATGCATCAGTGATTTTCAACTTTGATATGAGAGAATGCAAGGATTGGAATGACTTCAAAGGGATGAGAAAAGCACATTAATAAAAACAATCCTTTTGTTACATTTTCTCTGTGATGATCAATAGGTCACCTAGAAAATGCTTACAGATCTAGAAGCTGCAAAAAAAGTAAAGCAACTGGAAAAAGTAATAAAATCCTCCTAGGAGTCACTTTCAGACGTGCATTTCTATGGTGGATTCAGAGACCGTCATGCAAGATGAGGAGTTAAAACTTTCATAACATTACATTTTTATAGCTATTATTCAAAAATATGACCCAATATTTTGACATTTGAAATAGCTTATCAAGGCAAAGAAGCTGACAGTTTTTAAAATACTTTCTGGAAGACGTCAGCAATAATCTGTGATTATTTCTGAGCTTCCACTGCTCATGTTGAGTAAGTGAAGCTCAGGTCTTATTGTATGGACATTATAAAAATGCCAAAGATTGCCTGATAAGCAGGTAGTGCCATTGATCACTAACTATACTTAAACACAGTACCATTGTCATTTGAATAACAAATTATCTCTAAGACAACATCAGGGCAAATCTGATTGACCTTTTACAACTACTTGTGCTTTTATTGGAAAATGGTAACTCCATCTTCATTAGACTCAGTTCTACTTGGGGCCAGGTGCAGAGCAAAGTAGTTGCATGAGAAGGAGGAAGGCATGTAGCAGTTTTCTTTGCTTGATGGTACGTAGTGTAGGTCAGCACAGCCTGTGATGGGGAACTGGAAATCACTGCTAAATGGTTGCTAAGTTAAGGATACCTACACATGTAAGTGTGTTACGTAGTTCATCTGAAACTGAGCTATATTAAGTGTTTCACACCTCTAGCTTGCTTCTGTCAGTGATCGTCCAGCTGCTCTTTAGCATGGTGCAGTGAAAAGAATCAGTCCAGCACACTTCCCTGTCCTCAATTCTGAATGCTTCCGTCACCTCTCTGACAGACGGGAGTAACTCTGATCTATCTAAGCATGAGATCTTCACAGAATTCTGCAAAATGAAAAGTTCTGTACATCCCTTATGATTTCTGCCTATGTTCAGGGTCTGCCAGGTCTTCCGATAGTAAAAAGGTTGTTTAAGGCTTTTGGGTCAAGATTGGTGTAAGACCTTGTGTAAATTTAAGAACAGAGATAATCTTGCAGAGAGCTGTGTAAAGATGTTTACATTGGGCATTTCTGTTTCCTGTCTGTAGTGTGACATGGGTGCCTAAATTAGAAAAAAAAATTGTAGGCAGGAGTCAAGAAAAACTGTGAAATTCTCCACTTAAAGTGCTAGAACCCCAGTGTTGATGACAGGCAATGTGAATTTTGCCTTCTGGAAGCAAAACATAGCCTGTATCTTATGGGGGCTAGAACCTGTCAATGGCTGATATGCCCAAGAGTAGACTTTACCTTAGTGTTAAATAGGGCATTTCATGCAGCATAGGTGTAAAATGGCATCAAGTCCAGAGATCAGAGGCTTGCAGGAGGCACTTTCTGACATGCAGGCTGACTGGGACTTACATTAGGTCCTTCCCAGCCAGACCCAGTACAGTAGTACAGAGGAGCTCTGAACTGTTTGTAAAGAGGGCTCTGAGTTAGCAAGTCCTTCTTCTGGCATGGATAAAGAAGCCAGTTTTCCCAGTCAAGCCAGGTGTGGTATGCTCATTCTGTAGTGGACTTAAATTCCAAGGTTTTTGAGTCCTTTTAGCCTCAGGTAGCTGCAGACCACTTAATTACCAAGGTCAGTGATCTACAGTAGTAAAGGGTTTGGGAACCTCATGAGGTAAAACAGCATCTGATAACACAATAAATCATGGTTTATTTGGACTTCTGCTTCAGAATCTGGACTACCTGGTATTATTATTTGGACCTTTCTACTATGATAATTTAGCAGTTAACAAGTTTTGTTAACACTAAACTCTGCTGTTCAGAGTTGTCAGCTGCCTGGCAAATTGACAACACAAAAAATTAAAACCAGTGTAATGACCATGAATTTACACTGAAGTGATGAAATTTTCAAAGGGTTATTCTTCCCATTTAGACACAAAGGAAATAGCCAGGTTTGTTCAAGTAGTTGTTGTCTTGGGCACTTTGGTCTTTTGAAGATCTGACAACACATGTAACAGTGGCAGCCTCTAGGTATCAGATACCGTCCTCTCTGGGTACAAGAGCAGAAGCAGAGCCCTATTATAGCATGTGAATCAACTTTAGCCCTTGAAATTGTACAGATCTAGAATAACTGTGATTTTTGCAGAATTTAGGTAAATCCTCTGTTTTAAATTGGCACCAGCAATGTTTTGTAGCCCATCAGAATCAAATTTCTCCCTGTCAAATCTCCTTTGATTTCAGGTTCAAGACTGAATCACGGGTGAGTTTGAGGCAATAATATCAATGAGTTTATATTGTAGATGAATTTGCTTTTAAAAAAAAATTAAGATAAAGGTTAAGTAGCATGAGGCTAGAAGTATAGGGTGTTTTTTTGTTTGTTTGTTCTCTTGCCTATGGATAGGAAATAGTCTATTAATTGTTTCTGGTCCAGTCTGGAGTAAATTTTGTATCTGATAGGCAACTGCAACTCTTCTGTTCACTGGTGTTGCTTCCCAGGATTTGGGCTGTTGTGGCCGTGGCAGTGACAGAGCTAAGGAGGTACTGCTGTTGAGGAGTGCACTGGGTGCAGGTGGCTCGAAGGGCAGCTGCAGTGAAGCTGCAGGTTGAGCTTTGGGGGTGAGAGCCCCAGGCAAGAGGCTGTGAACTGCCAACCTTCTGCACAGCAAAGAGCCCAGGGTCCTGTGGCATAGCCAGATGAGGGACACTCAGAGACGTGGCAGGAGCCTGTGACCCCCAGACTTTGGGCACAGGCAGGTGAGGGACACCTGGGGACAGGGCAGGAGCCAGTGACTCAGATTTTTCCCCTGTTTAGACTGGGAGGGTGTAAAAGCCCCGGGATTCCTTTGTACCAGCTGTTACTTTGTTAGTTGTTGCACCAAGGATCAGGACTCTGAAACTGTGCTATAGTAAACCTGAGGTGGAGCCAGTGAGGAAAGGCGGTCTGACTGTGTGAGTGTGGGGGGAGCAGCTGTGCAGGGGCCTGGGTGCCAGCTCAGGGGGTGCCAGCATAACTGCCAGAGGGGTTCCTGGAGAGTTGGACAGGAAAGTTTCCTTAACACGGCTCAGAGGGTTGTTCCTTCCAGTGCTGCTGTGCTGTTCAGGGCCCAGTGAAGCAAAGGGGAGTTATAGCCATTCTATTATCTTTAATATTAATGAATTAATATTGTCCTTGTGTTACTGAATTTTCAGCATCCCAACAATGCTGGAAATTTTCCAACCAGATGTGCTTTCTCCAGAGTCCTTTCAGTTGCTTCTAAGTACAACTTCATTGCCATTCATTGGCAATTTTCCTAGTTCTCAGGAGTGTAAGAGTTTAGATTTGACTTGTTCAAACTCATATTTTTCTTATTCTAGTAATGTTGGCACAAACCTTGTAGCCTGTCTAGCAACAGGGACAGAGCACAAAAAACAAACAGTTTGTGTTTTTAAAGAGACTCATATATCCAACTAGGGAAGAACAATCAATGACCATTTAGATGTTTTTGACTGAACAAGATGTCTTTAAATTAAGTCTCGCATCTCAGACTTGAAAACAAGAACACTCTGACTTCCTAATTTAGTCACTAAAGAGCAGAGAAAGAAGTTTGGTTGAGTTGTTTGGCCAGGTGACATATATACTTCCACCAGGGTTCTTTGGCAGGGGAGCATGTTTCCTTCAGGCATCTGTCACAGTGAACAAACTGCCTTTAGGGGAGCAGAAAGACTGGGGAGAAAACTAAAATACTCAATTGGTGACCTTGTAACTAAGCAGCAGTTTATGATAGTTCTCAAATTTTTTTCTTGGTTCAAGAAACTCACTAGTTTTAGAAGTAATTGTTGGTGCAAGGAACACAGTCACACAGCTGGAGGTACAGGGGTAGAATTGCGACAGGTGGTTTTAGACCAGCATAATCTGTGTTACTGTTAACCATAATCAGGTCTAATTGCACATTATCACTGAAAGGACAGTCTCATTCCTCTTTATTCCTATCCATACCACTCCAGATTCTTGCTTGAATAAATTGTAGGGACTGCTCAACCCCAGTTGATTTAATTTAGCATACTGATCAGATGGATCAAGAAGGGTCAGAACTTGGCACAGGGCTAGGCATTCCCAGGACACAGACTGAAATGCTACTCTGCCTTCATCCTCATATAGTAAGACTTGCTCACTGCAAGTAATTCTAGGGTTGCAGGAAACTGTGCTGTTGATCTCTGCTTATTTTGTCAAGGGCGGGTGCTGTGTTTACCTGCTTATTTAGAAAAGAGCTGTATAAACCATAGGTACTAATATTAGGAATTAAAAGCCTCTTGGACCTGCTACTCATTTGAGCCACAAAAGGGGAGCTGCCAAGTTGCTCTCATAAATATCAAAAACATCTTACACGGAAATAAGAGTCAGAGTGATTAAGAATTGATTTGCAAAGCAAGAAAGGATTACAAACTTGTTTGTTTTGTCACACCTGCTCTCCACTTCAGCAGTACAATAAAGCAAGGCGTAGCTAATGCACCTTCCCCCTAATTGGATAATGTACTCAAGGGAATATGATCAGCTGAGGCTTTGAAGATCACACCACCATTTGCCCAATTATACCTAATGACAACACATTGTTCCTGCAAAACGTGTCTATTCCTTGGTAGGTTACATTTCCTTTCAGCCCTCTACCTATTGATCCACTGGTACCTCATGTAGAACAAACTCTTTTGTTGGCAGGTCGTGTTTATGAAACTAAAAAAATCATTTATGTCATCTTCTTAACATCTCACCAAGTCAGTGAGAGGAAAAGCTTCTTGTATGGAGCATGACAAATTTTTGCAATCTTTGTAAAATGAAGCAATAAACAGAATGTCTGTATGGTTTGAACTATACAGATAATTCATGTTCTGTGTTCACTATTTCTTTGTGTGCTTTCTGCTTTTATTTCATGAAGTGTCTTCAACTATGTGAAGAAGGTGTCTGCACTACATAGCACTTAGAGTAAATGATTGTTTAATCTTGAACTCTAAGTAGGTATACTCCATTACAAAAAATGAGATGTTTGCTAAGCAAAGCTGCAGCATCGTGAAACACGAGGCACATTTACTTCGCTTTTTTTAGTGGGAATGGAAGGACTTGAAGAAAGCTGGTGAAATGATATTTCCTTAATTAAAACATTTTTTCTCCTCCACCGTCTTTATTTTCTGCATACATCCTCAGAAAGGTGGCAAACCTGGCAGGCTTTACGTACTGGAAAACATGTTTTTTTCTCTCCCACTGTATGAGAACTGGGAATTCAGCACTCAGTGTCACAAAGAGAGAAACCTATTACGCCATCAAATAATTTCTCTCCAGCTGTCTGTCTGCATATTGATCCCTTGATCTTAAGTAAACCCTGTAGTCAATCATAATTACTCTGAAACATCTCATTCCAGCGACTGGATCGATGTCTTTGATGGCCTCCTGCCATGTGTACCTGTCATGCCTCGGCATGTCTGCGTCACCTGCTGTTGGAGTCCAGTGCAATAAACTGCTGTGGTGGTGAGAATGCTGTCAGCCCCTTCCCACTCACTTGGGGCTCAGCTAGGACACAGCATGAGGCCTCAGATGCAGGGCATTTGTAATGAATGTCCCTGTGAACTCCACACTGTCCCTCACACCAAGGCTGGGACATCAACCCCCATATCTCAGCCAGTCAGGCCTAATGGCTGTGGGATGCTTGTCATGAACCTGCTTTGGGCAGAAATATAGATAAACATAGCCAAGTTTCCTTTTTCATCCAGAGGCTCAGAGTAAAGCAGAGAGTAATGAGTGCAGGGGCTCACTGAAGGACAGAGGACCAGGAGGTGAGCAGGTCAGGGGCCTCCCAGTGCAGCACCTGAGTGCACACCTGTGTGCAGGGAACAGGACAGGGCTGAGGGTGTCAGCCAGGGCCAGCCAGAGCATCAGGGCAGCTGGTGTTGATAAGATCCAGCCAGAACGTCAGTCCACGGGTCAGGGTCAGGTCTAGTGACAGTAACCAGGGTTACACAGTCAACTGACTGCCAGATGGGTCTGTATTCCAAGGCAGATGATGTGGGTTTGGTGAACCTGGCCACAGCCTCTGGGCTTCTCTTGTTTGTCCTGCTCAGGTGCTGGGGGAGGCCTGGACCTTGGAGGCCTCTGACGGCTGTGCTATGGTGTTCAGCTCCTGGCTCTTCATCCTATAGTGAGCAGCCAGCCCTTGCTGTGCCCTGGCAATGTCTGAGAAAAGCTTTTACTCTTTTTACCTTTTTCCCTCCTTCTCCCATTGTAAAACATACAGCTTCGGGATGAGAAGAGATCTGAGCAGTTAGATAATTTTAAAGCAGTAGTAGCAAAACAGAATGGTGCTCTGTTGCCTGCTTACCCAGAGTTAGACATAGGCTAATCTTACATTATTTCTGAATCTTTCTAATAGACAAGGCCAGTTGTGTGTTTGTTATGCACAAAGCTTAGTCATTCAAAAACTGTCAAACAAGGCTGTGGGTTTTCTGTGGGGCTTTTTAAGTTTCTCAGGGATGTGGTTTCTTCTTTCTATACTATTTTGATGATAAAAATCCCATCTTGTTTAGATGTGATTATAGGGAAGCCAACTCTGCTATAAATTTCTGTAATATCTAGTATAACTAGATCTAGTATAACTTATGAAAACTTGTAAGTGCTGATGCTTCCCACCAACTTGGTTTTAGCGCTTACACAACCAGACAGTAAGAAATATTTGTATATGCCTTAGAAGTGTAAACACATAAGTCTGTAATGGTAGTGCAGAAAAAGCTTTATAGAAAGTAAAAATAAAATTTAAAAATGCGTCCAGCCTCATACTCTCTTAGTCCTCTTCACTAAAAAGCAAAGCTGCCTTCTTAAATGATAGCTTGGAGCCTGAAAGAAATAAGCTACAATAGGATTTTGTTCTGAGGGAAGGGTGTCAGTTGGGAATTTGTCCTCTTAGCTGTATTATAAATTATCTGTCTTCGTATGCTAGTAAAGTACCTCAAAAATTTTAAGGTATGCTTTAAAACAATTGCAAGTGGATTTGTAGTGCATTACTTACCTGAAAGTCAAGAACTGAGCTTGGCCCAACATGTTATTCCCATATTCTCTTCTTATGATGTTATTTTACTCCAAGCTTAATTCCACGCAGGTTAATGAATTGGAGTGCCTCAAAGGTAATTTTAGGTTAATGCACTGGAATTGAACTACATAGTATTGCAGAGCCTTTGTGCAGCAGTCTGAATAGAAGCCAGTTAAGTGCTGTAAAACTTGGTGCATCCCTAGATGCTGTAAACTGACCGAGGTTAAAAGTGGGGTGGACAGCTTTTAAGAAGAGCTTCTGAGCACTTCTTTATTTAGCATAGAAATGGAACTGTCACAGCCCTTTTTATGCTACTGGAACAACCACTTGTACTTCCCTAAAGCCTTTATATGAGGATCTTGTCTTTTACAAAAGCAAATTTTGTTATTGCTACTTAAGTATACAGAAACTGAGTTACAGCAAGGTACCATGACCTCATTCCTATCTGTAGAATGTAGTTTTAATTCTGGATTTAAATATTCCAAATTCAGGTGTTGCCATCCAGATCAGAAGTTGATAGCCTGAATTCATCACGAAATCCAGCATTAGTTGCTCACCTCGGGCTGTCTCTTGGTTCCCTGATATTCTTCAGGACACACAGTGTCCTGTGTCCATAATGCAGTTCTCAAGCTAGTCTTACTCCCTTGCTCTCTCTTGTACAGACAGCTGAAATGGAAGACAGAGAAAAAAGTGGCAAACAAGGACTTCCTGCATTTTTGCATTTCTTTTTTTCCCAGCCTGATTTGTACATACAGACTGAATATTCAGCTCACCCAGTAGAGCCAAAGCTGAGCCTACCCCCAGGAGTCTCTTGAGAATGGAGAGAACATGCTCGGTACAAGTCTGTCCTTCACAGTCTGTTCCCTGAGCCAGCTCATGTGGCCTGAATAACTCAAAGGCCTGCAGTTTCCACATTTCAGCTGTATCTCAGCATTTTAGTGGATAAAATGTTCTTAGGTATTTCAACTGAAGTTTGCAAAGAGTTTTGTAGGGAAAAAAAAATTATGCAGAAATGTGTTTGTGAATTTATAATAGTCAGGTTTGATTATTGATTTCTAACTCACTTGAATCTCTCTATGTTTCCCAAATCCATCTTAACACTAAATTGGTTTGAATAAAACCCTGCTTTTACTAACCACTCCCCTCCCTATGTGTGTAATTCAGTGTTGCAAGCTTAGCTCCTTGTAGCCTCTTTGTGGATATAAGGTGTGAGACGGGACAGAGGTGTAGATGGCAAGAGCAGCTGGTGGCAAGAGAGTGCAAACAGGCAGCAAAGTCCCTGTGGTCCTTCCAAGGATGCACACAGTCACTTTGAGTGATGCAGTGCTGTTGGGTATGGGTTCAGACTAACGAGTGGTATATTAACATTTGATTAATTGTCACTGGTCATGATGTAGCTGAGTACTGCATTAGAGAGTCAGTATGAACTCCAGGAATAGCAGCAGGAGCAGTGCCTGCCCACTCCTTTCCCTGAGAGGGGACACCTTTTGGTTACCCAATCCGAGACACATGCTGTGTTTGATTCCACCTGCAGATTCAGCCTACATGGGATCCTGAAACCTCTGCTGTGATGCAGCTCTTCCTACAACAGAGAGACCTGCTCCCAAAGGTTTCAGTAGTTCCCCACCTCCTCAGTTCAGGCATTCTTCTCATTTTATACAACAGAAGGATTAAACCATTTCTCTCTTGATTCTCAGACAGGAGTTCAACAAAGTTTGAATTAAAAATGCAAACCCAAGTAAAAGTGCAGTAGCAGTATGAAATAAAACTATTAGAAATGTCCAGAATGGCTATAGATCAGATAATAGCCTGGGTTTTTTAGAGAAAATAATATTTGTATCTAATTGAAGTCCAGGGTACAGGTCTGTATTCTGCCATTAACAGGCCATATGCAATTCTAGCCCAGACACTGGCTATCAAATGGGTGTTTCAGCCCTAATGCGAGTGTGTGCTATCCCTGGATGCTGTCAGTATGTGCAGTCTGACCGCGTGTGTGTGCCTGTAGGACCCACTGCCCACATGGCTGGTGCCGCTCATTCTCAGCTGGGCCCCAGCTCACCCACAGCTTGGTCCCGGTCTCAGGGCGGTCCCGGACCCTGCTTGGCCCTGATCCCAGCACTGGCCCAGTCCTAGCTCGGTGCCGGTGCCGGTCCCCGCTCGGTGCGGATGCCGGTGCCGGTGCCGGTCCCCGCTCGGTGCCGGTGCCGGTCCTCGCTGGGTGCGGATGCCGGTGCCGGTGCCGGTCCCCGCTCGGTGCGAATGCCGGTGCCGGTGCCGGTGCCGGTCCCCGCTCGGTGCGGATGCCGGTGCCGGTGCCGGTCCCCGCTCGGTGCCGGTGCCGGTCCTCGCTGGGTGCGGATGCCGGTGCCGGTGCCGGTCCCCGCTCGGTGCCGGTGCCGGTCCCCGCTGGGTGCGGATACCGGTGCCGGTGCCGGTCCCCGCTCGGTGCGGATGCCGGTGCCGGTGCCGGTGCCGGTCCCCGCTCGGTGCGGATGCCGGTGCCGGTGCCGGTGCCGGTCCCCGCTCGGTGCCGGTGCCGGTGCCCCCCCCGCCCTCAGGGACAGCTCCCAGCTCCGCTCCCAGGGCCGGGGCGCTGGCGCCCCCTGCCGTGCGGCCGTGCCCCGTGCGGGCGGTGCCGCCCGCGGTGTCCCCTGCCCGGCCCCGCCCTGGGTTCGGCCCGCGGAGCGGGGCAGACACGTGTGGGAGACGTGTGCCCCCGGCTCTGATTGCTGGGCATCTCCCGGGGTGCGCGCAGTGCAAGGTGTGGGTGCCCACCCGCTGCTGTGGGTGCCCGTCGGCCGGTGAGCGCTGCTGTGCGCGGGAGCCCAGGCTGCCCGCGGCTCGGCGCTGTGCGGGCTAGTGAGGTGAGACCGAGGCAGCGGAGGTGCTATGAGGAGCTGGCACTGCTGGGTAAAAGGAGATTGCACACAGTCGGTTTACTGTCGCACTCCTTGCAGCCGCTGGGCCTCACCAAGGGGAAAAGCTGTTCACGGTTTCATTCTAGTGCTCTGCAGAGTGCTGGGAATCCATGGCAGTCCAATCACAGAACAAGGACACCTGCAGGTGTACACAGCAGGGTGTTGTGCAGATCAGCTGTGGGGCCCAGGTGTGTTGCCTGCTGATGCTGAGCATTTTGCTGGTCTGTGCCCCTGCCCTCTGAGTCTCAGGCTCCCTATACCTGGAGACTTCAGAAAGGTGTTTTTAATATAGTGTACCTCCCTCTGCAGTGGGGCTTGATCATATTTATCTAGCTCAAGAGCAGTGATATGAGACTGACTTGTTTAGAAATGCCACATGAAAAAGACTAAACTTTTTTTTAATATTTGCATTAATTGCTTTTCTTTTATTCTTTGGCTGCATTGGAGCACTTCCAGGAGACAGAGCATTTTGCAAATGGGAGTACATTTTTCACCATATTATTGCATTACACCATTATCTATAAAGTCTATCCTTCAAGTTATGACAAGCTGTAATTCTGTTGAAGGCTCCCTAGGATTTCTGCACCACAAGAGAGCAAAGCTGCAGCAATTTAGTCACAGGAACCAGAAAATCAAATTGCAGCTGCTTTAATATTCAGCTGAGGATATGCTCTTCCTCTGAGATAGCCCAGGCTGGAGTAAGTGTCTCTGCTATGCTGGAACTGGATGGATTGTACCTTTTAAGGACATTTCAAGCCATAGTAAGTATTCAGAGCCAACCTTGGCATCACTGTCCTTTCCTACTTCTTTGACAACAGAGGTCAGAGCCAAGAGCGTTTGGCAGTGGGAGGTGGGTTTTCCCTGCTCCTTGGGAGGCTGTGCTTTACTTTGTTAGCCATGAGGAACAAAAGTGACCAAGTACCCAGAGAAAATGTTTGCTGCAGCTGAAGGTATCTGCTGCCTTCAGGACCTCTGGAAGCCAGGTGCTGGCTGACAGCTGGTAGGAAGTCTGTTTGCTCGCAGCACAGGGAAAGGAACTTGTTGCTCTGCGCTGAACACGGCAGATGTTGCTGCTCTCCTCTACTCTCTTGCTAGTCTTTGAGCTTGGCATGTGTCACTCTTACTGCAGTCTGTAACTGGCCTGTTTTACTGATGGATGTGGGATGCAACACTCAGCTCAGTTGGAAACACAGAAATGTGGTGGTACTTGGAGGTTGATTTGAACTCTGCTGAAACATATCAGCCAGCTCCCTGGTACAGCGACATGGCCCAGCTCTGCTGCCTATCAGCATTACAACAGTCTCTGGTCTGTGGGGTTGTGAGTTGTTCATACATGTACCTGGAGAATTTCAAAGCGAAGCTCTGTTATTACTCTTGGTCTTCTGGATATAGCTCGAATGGAGTCCCATTGAAGCACTTTACTTCATGCTGATTCTTCTCCCTAAAATCATTCTAGCTCTTTGGGATTTGGAAGTTTTAATAAAAATGACTCCGTTGTGTTGGCCCTGGAGAGAAATGGGGCCCAAGAAAGCTGGTTAATATGCAAAGATCACTCTGATCTTGGTTAATATCCAAGGATCTTTTTAGCAAACTCCTGACCCCTGTGCTGCTCTCTTTATCTCCCAGGTGACGGTCTGTTTTCAGAGCTCTGCAGGCTGACTTCTTTTTCCCTTTCCTTCTTTTTTAAATGGTGAGCTTTGCAGCTCAGCATGTGTTATTCCTGCTGTGACATCAAAAGCAATGTTGTTCTGCCTTCTGACATTTTCAACGAATTTATACAGTTTCTTCCTGCTCTTGGGCAATTGCTAGTATGACTAGAATTTGTCAGAGAGCGATAACTTATTTAACCTGAACAGCTTTAAAATTATTTTACTGTCTTTCCGTATGCATTACTTAATTGCATATCTGCTGTAGCACTAATGCATGACAGGCATGTGATATGAGAGATGACAGAGTGAGAACACATCTTCTAGAACTTTAGATCTCAGTCCATAAGGATGACAAAGTGTTCATGCTTATGCTTCAATTGAGGGTTACAGCAAATTCTATGTTCCTACCATCAAACTTCATAGAACCACAGAACGGTTTGGGTTGGAAGGGACCTGAAATATTATCCAATCCCACCACCTGCCATGGGCAAGGACACCTTCCACTATCCCATGTTGCTCCAAGCCCTGTCCAAGCTGCCCTTGGACACTTCCAGGGATGGGACAGCCACAGCTTCTCTGGACAACCTGTGCAAGGGCCTCCCCACCCTCACAATAGAAATTTCTTTTGCCCTTACTAGAAAAAAATTAAATTCCCTCCCCAAAAATTCTATATTAATCACCTCTGTGTGAGCAGGGTGGCCCTTCAGGGGACAGATCGAAGTATGGAGCTTCCAGGCTGCATGTAAGGAAGTGTGGCCAGCATTTACATCCAGTCCCCCTGAGTGGTGACTACATATGAGAAGAGAAGCTCTGGCATCTGATGTTAGACACCAGATTAGTTATTATTGGGTCAGAACCAGCTTGTGATGGGGGTGGGTATGGGGGTGTGTGTGGGGGTGTGTGTGGAGGAGGAAGGGATGGGTTGAACCTCACACGGGTGGGGTGGCATCATATCTCTCACAGCGACCTCTGGAGCCCACATGGGGAAACCCCAGAATAGCTGTCAGTCACAAACAGCCTGGGGTAACCATAACACACCACAAGTCCTGGAGCCCCTAAGCCAGGCTCAGATTGGCAGGGACAGGGAGGACACTGCCCCTCACCTTGGCCTGGAACCCCAGAGTGGACAGTGGGTCAGAGGCCCCACCTGGGGGGGTTTGCTATAGGGACCAGAAAATAAGACCAAGGGCATGTGTTTGTCTGATGTTGTGGCCCTGGCATTGAATTTGAGAGCTGGTCTTCTGCAAGGCTTTGGTGGTAGCTATATAATCTGTCTCTCCCTGTTTCTCCTTCTCTCTTCTTGATCCCTCTGCTTCTCTCTCTCTGCTCCTCTCTTGAAGCTTTGGAGCTGGAGTGTCACCCAGCTGGGTAATTTANTCAGAGGCCCCACCTGGGGGGGTTTGCTATAGGGACCAGAAAATAAGACCAAGGGCATGTGTTTGTCTGATGTTGTGGCCCTGGCATTGAATTTGAGAGCTGGTCTTCTGCAAGGCTTTGGTGGTAGCTATATAATCTGTCTCTCCCTGTTTCTCCTTCTCTCTTCTTGATCCCTCTGCTTCTCTCTCTCTGCTCCTCTCTTGAAGTTTTGGAGCTGGAGTGTCACCCAGCTGGGTAATTTAGAGCTGGAGGGATTGGATCTTGATTTAAGCATTGTGGTATTTGTTGGATTTTGCCTTAAGTGTTGTTGGTTTACTGGATTTTGACTTAAGGGTTGTGGATTAATAATATATGTTGAATCAGTATTGTAGTGGAACATTTTTGTCTAGCTTGTGTGGTGTCCTTTTGAACTTTGGGCAAGTTCCCTTATTTACTCCCCTAAATTAATAAAGAAATTCCGTGGGAACAAGCCTGTGGCTTATTTTCTTGACTCTCTCTTGAGGTATCAAAGAACCCTATATCTATACAATAAAGTAAAACTCATAGCCAATCCAATGAGCCAGTAGCTCCCAAGGTTGGATTTTTACACCTGCCTCATGAGCGACACTGCCAGGAAGATGCTGGGAAGGCATTGGCTGTTGTAATTAATTTTTGAGCTTTATGTGAAAAAAATGTAAGAAGTAATGAGCACTGGTTTGCAACGAAAGTCAAGTTGTATAAGTTCCAACTTTATGCAGCCAAATCATAGAATCAACCAGGTTGGAAAAGACCTCCAAGATCATCAAATCCAATCCTTGATCCAACAATGCATTAATTGCATCAGACTAATACAGATCAAGGCAAATTTCTCATTGAATCGGCTTCCAGAAAGGGTGCAGCCTTCTGAAAATACCCAAACATGTCACCTCAGGTGACACTGCTGAGACAGAGGGATGGTCCTGGTGGCTGATGTGCCATCCAAGACGAGGTGAACAGTGTCTCCGCAGAGCACACACCTGACACTGCTCCACAGAAACGCGGGTGGGAGGCAGAGGCAGCTGGTCAAGGAGCTTCTGAAACACACACAGCACCACAACTCCGGTGCCAGTTCCCTACGGCAAACTGGAAGGTGCAGTTTGCTACATAGTCCCGTCGCTGAATCCTTCTCAGAGACCCTCAGTGGTGCCGCCACCAGAGACAGCCCTTTCTTCAGGGCTGTGACACACCTCTGTGAGGGTGACACAGCAGTGCAGGGGTCACACACCAGTCCTGGGGTGTCGGGGCTTAAGACGAGCAGCCACACCAGGGGGCTCAGTTGTGCCTGCAGGACCGGGCCCGGCGGGAAGAGACTGCGGGAGACGAAACAGGGGAGTCGGAAAAAACATTTCTGGAGGTGCGAGCAGCCCGCCGGGCCCGAGAGCCGCCCCGCGGGCAGGACCCGGCCGGGCCGGGCCGGACAGCGACCTGGCGGGGCGGGAGGGGAGCTGGACCCAGAGAGGGCGACAGACAAGGGAAGAAGAAAGGGGGCGGGAGCGCGGCCCCGGTGCGCAGGCGCTGTGAGCGCGGCCGTGCCTCCGGCCGGC
>VYXB01001473.1:2351585-2421126 GCA_013397135.1 Pachyramphus minor | reverse complement strand
TGCGGAGGTGCTCCCCGACCCGGCGGCGGCGAGCGGCCCCCCCGCCCCTTCCGCCATCCCCGCGGCCTGCGCGATCCCCCCAGTCCCTTCGATCCCCCGGCCTCTCCCAGGGCGGCCCCGCACGTGTGTGGCCGGTGCTGTGGATTCGGGAGGCGCCGCTGCGGCCCTCGCGCTGGTTTGGCGGTGGCTGAGGCGTGTGTTCGCCTCACCGACTCCTGCCCGCCTTGGCTGTCTTTGATGAGTTCGTTAAGACACGAATTATTTCATGGTGAGCTCAGATTTTGACAGTTGAAAAGCAGGTTGTCGGGAACAGGCCCCTAAAGTAAGGAACTTCAGATGTAAAGCAGCAGCTTCAGAGCTTTCCAAGTACCAAAAGTCAGAGACTTGGAGTTGACACTGTGTGTGTAACCTGTGCGTTCAGCTGCTGCCACCAGTGGTACAGAAGCACCGGATGTATGAAGCTTGTATGGTGTGTGGAGGCATTGCTTTCACAACAAGACTCTATCAGTAAGGATACTTAAGGAGGCTTCTTGGTGAGCAGAAGGTGTAAAGATTTGAGTGGAAGCCTAGAGGAGGAGGAGGGTAATTAACTTCTGTCAGAAGGTAACTAGCATCAGAAACAGTGTCCATCTTCCACAAATCTTAAAATCATATGTTTCTGCAAGGTGGAAGCCCTTAGTAACAATCCAGGCTATAGGTGTGGACACTGAAGTAGTGATGCCTTGACATGAGGCAGTGCCACAAATGGACAGGTTTACTGGAGCTTTGTATCTCCTGTGTCCAGTTCAGCTGCCTTATAAACCCACCCAACCGATCTGGAAGATCCAAAATATGGAAGCAAACTGAAGATGGAGAAAGATCTGCTTCTGCAAACTGAAGATGGAGGAAGAAGTAGGGATTTTGCACTAGAAAGAAATTGAAACTTCAGGTTCTATAAAGTTTGGGAGCTTCCCCATCCATCTACCACATAAAAGTTGCTGAGTTTGTTTTTTTAAGCAGTTCTGTTGTCATGGTTTGGACTCTCTCGCATCTTATTTAATCATAGCTAAAGTTCCAATAATTAAAACCTGCATTTAACTCAGATACAGAAGAGAAATCATTGGAGGACTACAGGTTTTGTTTCTGTGTGTTTAGAGAGGTGCTTTCTGTAGGAAATGGGTTGTATCCAGCAAGGCAACTCCTCTTCTGATTCAGTTGTTGGCCTGTGCCTGGCTGGGGCTGCACTGCAGGCAGGCAAACCTCTAGTTAGCCTCTTGTCTGGTCTTTCAGAGAATTGTTTGTGAACCTTTCAAAAACAGCTGGTGTGATAACATCTTGGACTGGGTTTCTAGGAATTTTTGCTTAGAGCTCTAGGGGAGGAGTCTCTCCTCTGCTGGGGAGTGCAGTTCGCTGGTGTGGTGTGTTCAGTTCCACGGCTGTCATCTGACGGTGAGAGCTGGGCTTTGGGACCTGGATTCACTGAGTGTAAGCTGTTGCTCAGGTGAGCTGGCCAAGTGGCTGCCCCTTTACGAGTCTCCTCACCTCTGAAACATGGCAAGTGGTTCTCCCTGAGGCCTGATGAAAGCTAGTTGCTGTGGGGAAGCTCTCCATGAGGGTCAGAGCTCCCAGGGAGTCATGTTACCTCTCTGGGGTGGAATCTCAACAGTGAGACTTTTTAAAGTGGTTTGTAGGCAACAAGCCTTGAGTGGCCCAGGTGGTCCTTTCCACCCTCAACAGGTCTGTGTACTAGCACAATGTTTCCTAATGGATAAACTGGCATCTTTGTGAGGAGCGAAGATGGGTGAATTGGAATGTGAAAGTGGTGTCTGCACTACTAGAATCTGAGTATTCTGTTATGTTTAAATACTTAAAATTCTTACCCCCCTAAACAGTCAAGATCCTGGATATTGTGGATATCAGCACAGTGATCTGATTCTTTAAGTTTGAATTTAAGCTTCAAATTCTTAAAATTGTTGCTCCAGCCAAGCACGTTAAGGAAAAAGGAAAGAAGGAAACAAGCAACTGTGTGGAGTTAAATGTCTTTTTGCAAAATGAAATGTCTTCATACTTTCAGAATCATTTCATGATAATGCAGATCCAGTTGACCTTTTTTATTTATAAAGAAGAATCCTACTGTTGTACCAAAAGTAAAAAACAGTTGTATCACAATAACATTGAACAGCTTTGATTTGGAAGCTAGATCTGACATACCATGTGAAATTCAAACACAGAGTAGAAGGTCTCTGCCCCAAAAGAGTTTACATTTTATTAACTTAAATCCAAACCAGAGAAGTTCAGAAGTTTGCCATCACTCCTGAACATTTATGCTGTGCAGGAACTCCCCTGTACATATCTGTAAGGTACAGGTATGTACCTTATGTACATGCTATACTGGGCTTCCATCATGCTCTGTGTTAGTCCTTGTTTTGGACAGCAGCTTAGTTCTTTACTCTGACACTGGTCGCACAACCACTCTTGTGTGAAAATATGTGGTGAACATCAAGGCATTTGGTGAGCTGTGAAGATTTGTTTGAAACAAGGCACTTCCTGTTGTGGTGTAGCATTGCATACTCTGATATGATCAAATATTATTTGAATACTTAGAAAATTTCTGTCCTTCAGATAATTTATTAGGTTAAAGTACTTGGACTATGAGGTAACTTCAAAGGCTGCTTGTGATTTTAAATGCATCAAAGCTAGCAGAAACACAGTATTTCAAATTAGTTAATTCTTTTCTCTGAAGGGAACTGAATCTATGTGCTGTTTTGTTGTTTATCGAGTATTAATGGTGTTTCTTACCACGCTTGTTAATTTTGGCAGGTCTTTCTCCTCTACCAAGAAGCTTTGTTGCCAAGATTTACTCTGAAAATGACCTACAGTACTGACTGCAGATGTTTGCAAATGTAGAAGCTGATAAATTTTATCTCCTTGTCTCCCCGACTTTCCTGTTTCCTGTGGAATTTACACTTCTAAACTTTTTTAAAGTTAGACCTCTGTTGAAGACATTTGGATTACAACTGTGAGCATATCTATGCAAAGAGATGAGCTACTTTGAGCAATTTTGAGGTATGTATGGCTGCTATAACTTAGAATACATGGGAAGAAAGGCATCTGATTAGGGCAAAGGGGGTCTAGGTGTACATTTTCTAGATTCAGGTTGGTGTGCACCCTTATGCATGGTTTTAGCAATAGAATATACATATGCACAGTGACGCTATAGGAGTACCACAGTACCCAGCTGGCACTGTATGGAGAGTGACCTTGTTTGAACCTGCTGTGGGAGTATTCAAAAGATTCTCCTGAGAAAAGCTTGGTTGTGTGACATGAGCCTTTACTGCTCACCCATTCAGTTCCGAAATGCTACCAGGGTGCACAGACGTTTTCTTCTTCAAAGCGTGTAACTGATATTTAGTAGCCATTGAAATGCACTGGGAGGTCACAGTGGTTGCTCTGTTTAGGTAGATAAAGTGCTCACATAAAGTTACAATGTACCTGCATCCAATTGGGAAGTATCTGGAATGAAGGTTAAGAAATAAGGAGGTTTTGCTTGCCTTCCTGGACACAGTTGCTAGCACAGTGCTGTCTGCTGACAGAAAGCAGCAGTCTCATAGGACAATGTGCCTGTGATGGACAAGAAGAGCAGAGCTGAGTGGGCTTTGCCTTGTCACTGTGCAGGTTGGTCCCACCTGGGTAACAGAAGATGGTTGGCTGTTCGAGAAGCACAGGAAGTCACCAGTTTGCACAGCTGTATTTTGCCTGGAGGCTTTTGTCTGTCTTTACATATCAAATTCTAAACCTGGAATGAGGAAGTCGGCTAACTTCCTCTGAATGAGTTTAGGAGAGGCCAGTGTGCACTGTTCCTGCTGTAAAGTACTTGGACGTGGTTATCCCTCCCATGATGTTGATGCCAACAGTCCAGGGCAGTGGTGGTCTGGTCAGTTAATGTTGGGTTACAGTGAAAGGCAACCAAACATACATGTCTCTGGCTTCCAGAAGAGACATTATTCAATAATGGGCTTTGTTTAAAAAGGAAAATTACTGTGCTGAAAGTAGCTACCTGACTGAATTATTCAGCATGCCACATTGCTGTACAGGATGCATTTAGCAGAAAACACACTTTTCTAAGCTTTATTGATAAAAGCTCCAGTGATTCAGGCTGAAACAATATTGGAAGGGATGCCGATCCGACTTACATACCTCCTTGTCTGGCTTAAAACGTTCTGATGGCGTTGTTCCTGTAAGAGGAGGGCAGAATGGGCTGTGATTGGCAGTGAAGTGCTGTGATTGGGAAGGGAATCGATCCTTACCTGTGCTGAAGGAATTCCTTGATCATTCCCCTGCAAGCAGAGCTGGAACCAAGGGCTGGCAGTTTAGTGAGATTCTTTGTAATGAATGGGCAGAACTTGGTGCAGCTCACTTTAAATGTGTTTCTCAGTGTACCTGGGCAGAATTATTTGGCTGTGGCAGTTTGCTAAAACAGCATTGGGGAAAGAAGTAGGTTTGTTTTCTGTGAGCTGCTTTCATGAAAACTGTAGAAACACACCAGGAGTGGTTTGCTGAGCTGCCCATTGCCACCTTAGTGGTCCTTTACATGGTGTACCAAGGCCATGGATTGTGTAACCCAGTTTGGCACATTATTTTAGTTGTACATAAATAAGTTATGATCTCTGTAATCCCATCAATTAAAATTGGTGCACATTTCCCAAAAGAGCTGCTCTTCTGTTAAAATAGAACAATCCCTGCAGGATCTCTGAAAACCTGTAGGAATACATAGATTCAGTGTCTCCCTGAGTGTATATCCCAAACAGAGTATTAATCTTTATTTCCTTAACTGTAAGACAAGGTTGACATACCTTTGTAAAACATTCAGCACCTAGGGTGTAGCAGGTGGTATAACCACCCATGTACCCATGCTGGGGGCCCAGTCAGCTGCAAAGTTTCTCTGCAGCAAGTGACTGGGGAGCTCTGGGGGCACCAAGTTGGACAATGGCTCTGTAAGAAGGCATTAACTTGGGTCTTGGTTTTGGCTCTGGTTATAAGCCTGCACCTTCTCAGTGGTAGGTAAATTTCAACCTTATTTCAAACAAATATGCTCCCTTTTTGTACTGCTTTGGGTAAAGGTTTTGTCGAGCATTTCATGTGGATTCGGCCATGCATGTGGGAGGAAACATTCTGATTTTGGCTGAGGTTTCAAATGTGTGACTACTTGATTCCCACTGGCAAGCAAATCATTAAGCGCAATTTCTTTATATCAAATTACTGTCTCTGTGCAGCTGGATGTGGAGGTGGATATTGAAGAGCAGCATATTTGTGAGTGTGGCTGCTTGGGTGTGCTGTGTTTGTGCAACTTGTGTGTATTCTCTAAAAATGCATAATTAAATCTAACAGAAAAAAAGGACCGTAGATGGGCATCAGTATTTTTATTGCAGAAGCCCAAAAAGTAAAAAAAAAAAGAAGGGAATAGACAGCTCCGTGTGACAGCAGTTGATGGACAGCTAACGTGGCTCCTATTCCAAATGGTGTTGCTTTGTGGGGATGGAAGTTGTGGCTGTGCTTGTCTCCTTCCCTGGCACTTCAGAAGAGCCCCAGCAGTGTGTCCGTGTGCCTCAGGACAGGTGTGTCCGTGTGCCACATGACAGGTGTGTCCATGTTCTGCAGGACAGGTGTGTCCATGTGCCGCAGGACAGGTGTGTCCGTGTGCCTCAGGACAGGTGTGTCCACGTTCCTCAGGACAGGTGTGTCCGTGTGCCGCAGGACAAGTGTGTCCGTGTGCCTCAGGACAGGTGTGTCCGTGTGCCTCAGGACAGGTGTGTCCACGTTCCTCAGGACAGGTGTGTCCGCGTTCCTCAGGACAGGTGTGTCCGCGTGCCTCAGGACAGGTGTGTCCGTGTGCCGCAGGACAGGTGTGTCCGTGTGCCGCAGGACAGGTGTGTCCGCGTGCCTCAGGACAGGTGTGTCCGCGTGCCGCAGGACAGGTGTGTCCGTGTGCCTCAGGACAGGTGTGTCCGTGTGCCGCAGGACAAGCGTGACCCTGGCTCTTCTCGCGCGGTGTCCCTGAGTCACAGGGGCCAGGCTGCCGCTGTTCGTGCCTGTTGGGGTGCACATGGACATGATCTTTCACTCCTAGGTCCTCCCAGCCTCCTGTCAGTGCTGGCTGAAAATGTGCGAGCAGTGTTTGATGGGCAACCAGAACGTCTTGTTTGTAGGACTGCAGGGATGACTTTGCTAATGCTTGATTAGAAAAAAACCATTTAAACAAAATTTAAACATTTAAACAAACTTAATATGGGGCTATTTAAAATAGCCCCATATTAAGGCCGTTACTCTTGTACTAATACAATTTTTTAAGGGTTTCAGTTAATTAACAGCTCCCTGGACTAGCTGTCTTAAAAAAGATCAGGAAGGAGAGTTTTCTTCTGAAGAACAGGTTGAAACTGTCACGTTGTGAATTACAAAAGCCAGTTTGGAAGTGGTAGGGCAGCATAAGCTGTTAGTGAGGGCTGTTAACTTCTGGTCAAAATTTCTGTCCTGCCTGATTTGTGCCACGTTTTAAGCAATACTGGTGCAAAGAGCTGTCAGGTTCTGCAGCCTGCAGGCAGACTCTTGCCATGACAGGGGTCTTCAGACCATGGAGCTTTTCAGGCATCATGCTCAACAACATGGAGGGAACCATCATATAGGAGATGTGCAGTGCTTACTTAGAGTCTGAGATTTAATGGCGCCCAAGAGTGGTTAAGGTGCACTGTATAGGGCAGAACTGTGTTAGAGGTCTGGGCTGCAGTGGGGGATGGTTATCAGTGGGTTGGATTTTAGTAGACTTTTCTCCATTTTGGGACCAAGTATGGTCTGTGTTAGTTTGTGAAAAGTGTAACTCATCTGATGCCAAGTATCAGTGGAAGGCTTTTATATGCCCAGTACCCAGAGTTATGAATCAGTGGGAATGGCATTGTGATTTTGCTGAGCTAAATGAAAACTTCATTTGATCTGTTTTGTAGTGTCGGTGAGTTGAGTCAACACTTCTCAAAGATCAGAGAATTAATGTTGGTTTTGAGTCATCAGGGGGAGTATTTTACCACTCTATGCCAAGTTAGTTCTACTTTCTTCTTTCACAAGTCATTGTAAATACAATACTTTCCAAAATTCAGGGCTAAAAGCACATGTTAAAATTGCACATAGTGTGGGTTGATGGTAGATGATATCTTCCTTTACAAGCATGCTAATTTAGCTTGCTTTAACTTGCTTACGACTCCAAGCCTGGAATAAACCTTTCTTTTAAAACTAGAGGTGCTAAATCTTGCCAGCTTCACTGCTAGCATTGTCAAAGATGGATCTGCTAGGAGTTAAAATGAGAGGCCATCTCCTCTTCTTTCTTTTTTTTTTTTTTGGTGACTAGCATGCTTAGAAGTCTATAATGCCAGAAATAGCTATAGTGTAACCTTTTGTCTTCTCTTGGAAGTGGAATGAAAGTACAGGTATTTCCACTTTGTGGTTCACTTAGTCCTGACATTTGAGTCAGCTGTGACACACTGAAAGTGGCAGTATCTCTTTGCAAACAGGCAATGAGGAGATAAGAGCAGCTTTAATCTCTCTCTGCTACCCCTTCCTGTACTGAGAAGATCCTGCCAAAATACAGTAATGGCCTAGTAATGTTGCGTTTTTCCAGAGACTGAAGAATCAGATCCAGATAATGGAAATGTTAATAGAAGCAGTCGATGGTAGGAGTGCAACTGACCACAGAAACGTTTAGACTCTTCAAGGAATTGAATCCTTTCCAGTGAAAGATATATTTAAAGAGGGGAAGCTAAAAGAAGCTGAATTGCTCCATTTCACCTTTGCATGTGTAGAATCCATTTGAGATTCGAAGGTAGGCTTTTACTGTTGCTCTGTTACTCTGGAGAGGCTTAGTATAGGCTCTTGCCTGTGACATGAATACCTCCAAAGCTTATCTGAACCACGTTAGTGACACAGTGACTTCTGCTGCAACATTCTGCTGCTGCTGTATGTCTCTGCAGTAGTGAAAATTGATAAAGCAGCTTAAAATGGTTTCTTCCAACAATGAACTGGGGTTAGTTTTGACAAACAGGTCTCAGTGCTTCAAGCTGCATTTTAAATGAGACAGACACTTAGAGGTGTATATTGCTGTTGCAGTTTTTCCTTGTCATGGTCCACAGGGGCCTGCAGCTTTCCCCAGCTCTGAGCAGAGAGCGGAGCAGACTGTGCTGCTGATCACATTTTCTCTCTGTTCCCTATGCAGTTTTCCCAAAACATCACAGATCTTCACTCTTCTTCACCTGCTGGTCATCCTCTGGTCTGTGGGGCTCTGAGCTGTAGTGAGTGTGCCCCCAGCACTGGAATGGGCCCAGGCACTGCTGCCTCTTTGGGCTGTGCACCTGAGACTGATGTCTGTGTCATTGTTTTCCCTACTCGAGTCCTTGGTAATCTTACTGCAATTGTTTACTTTACTGCATGCTGGAATCTAGAGAGTTGGTATCTGCTCATCTGTGACTTGAGTGCAGTTTTCTTGTACTACAGCATTAATATTTGAGCTTTCAGGAACATAAACTGTGTGCATTAGTTCTGCTGGTCAGCAGTATTAAATATAAAGTTATGGGAAGGAACTGTTTCAACAGGATGTGGATCTGAGAGGAGGCTAGTGTTGAAAGGTCACGTTCTGGTATGTCTGTGCATGCTGCCCTTGCAGTGTGAGCACTAATGGATACGACAGTAGAAATGGTGAACACGTTTTGGTGTGCCAAAGCATAAAATCTTCTGCTGATGAACCCTTTGAAATGGCCATTTGTTAATTTATATGGGAAGGCATGGGAAAAGGTGACCCTCCCTCCCTCCCTCCCCATCTCTGCTTTAGGGAGGAGGAGGAGGAGAATTCTTAATGCCTTTTTAGTGACCTCAGGGATCTGCTCCCACTCCTTTTTTCTTGTAACCGACTCACCCCTAACGAACGAGTGCCTGGACTGTATAAAGCTATTTTAGACTTGTGAGGATTCTAGGAGATACATCTCATTGTTTTGCATTGGCTCAGATATAGTGCCCTTTTTGCCCCTGAATGTCTTAAAAATCATGTAATTCGTACCTAAACACAGTGCCAGTCTTTCCCTTTAACAGCTCTTTCAGCCATACTCTCTTTCTGATCTTGGTCTGGGGAGGGGCTTTGTATAGCTATATATCTTGTGTTCCTGGTTCTTCCTTTGGACTTCAGTTGAATTCCAGAAAATGTTTTCTTTGGTGAATTGTGGAGGAGGAGGGTGAGGAAGAATTATGTAAGTAAAACTATAGGTGTCCTTGCCATTAAAAATAGTATTGTTTTCTGGTCTTTTTTCCCCTCTGTGTTCTACCATTTACCTGTGGTCTTTGCATTTAATTATTTCTTTTATATCTTCTTCCATTCTGGCCCCAGTTTTCCATTCAGACTTTTTCAAAATTGTTCTATTATAGTAGCTAAAAATACATGATTTTCCAGGGTTTGGGTAGTCATGCCACTATCCAGTTGTTTTCTTGAGTCAAATTATTTACTCTATTACTGTTGTCTTCCTCTTTGAAAGTGTTCCAGACCACAGCCCCCTTGAATTTCACTCATCCTGGTTTCTCACGAGTTCCTGTTTATGGCAGGATTATCTGTGAAGACCTAGAGCTTTCTCTCCTTATTTGCTCTGCTACTTGTCACTGCCGAACAATGATGCTTAAAATATCTTAATCCTCCTGTGGATATAAAGCATTTGCTAGGGTTCCCAATTTCCATAGTAGGTGATTTTCCAGTGTGTGACTGTTGCCCCTTTTATCTTTCTTGCTGAACTGTTTGCCTAGATACAGAATCCATTTTGGGATGAGTTTCTGAAAATAATTTGGGATTTCTCAAACTAAGCTGGGCTAATTCTTACTAAAAGTCACTCCTATCCTGAAGCAACTGAAAAATACTTTTCTTTTACCAAATAGGAGGAGTGGGAAGCGTCTCCTGCCTCAGGTCTCTGCTAACTGTGATGTCAGCTCTGTGCTAAGCTGTTAAATTGACCTGTTTATGGAATAAAAAAAATGTGAGGACTCCTTAGGTAATGGTACTTCAACATAAATGTTAAGGGTTGAAGGTGTGCAAGTACAGCATAAATAATAGATATTTGAAATATTCTATGAAAAGGCAGAATCTTTCCTGTTTCCTTTTCTTGAAAATAATTTTTCTTCCCCATTTCTGCAGTTCTCTAGTGTTTGTATCTATAACAAGTACTTCAGCTGCAGAGAAGTCAGCTCTGAACTGGGTTTTAGTGGTCGCTTCGGAGTTCATTTTGTTTACAAAGAACTGTGGTTTTGAAGGAAATTAATTAAACCAATGAAATGAGAGTAAACTTTCACTTCAAAAAAGTCTAACTAAAGTCTAATGGTCCAGAGTCTTTTCAGACTGATACTCATCAAATTTTTTGAAATTTTCATGTTACAAAGTATTGGAAAGAATTGGAAAGAAAATTAAAGCTTAGACTGTGTGTACACTTTGCAAGTACCAGGAAGTGAAGGAATTTTGGTTAGCCCAGTGCAGTAGTTTTTCAAAGTTCAGAAAAAAATGGAGCTTCTGACAGAAAATGGGTGATTTGATGGTGTGTCAGTGAGGACTGTGAGTCGCAGAGGGGACAGTACAGGTACTTTTGGTGCTTGTGCCTCTTGGGGCCCACCCATGGGCACTCTGGGACGTGGACTCTGCACTATGGCAGCTGTGGACTAATTTGAGCCAAAAGACATGTTGACCTGCAGGTCCTGTAGTGCCATAAGGTGTATTTCTATATCTTGAAAGATCTTGCTGACAGAAGCTCTTACAGTTCTTGTAAATAAAACATAACATTAAAACTAAAACAAGACAAATAGAGTGGTTCTGAAGTTCTGTTAGCAGCACCTCATGTGTGACCAATACTTCACATACTGTGCCTAATTTCCCACTCATACTAGTATAGAAATGAAATTTCTTCTATGTCAAGATCTTTTTCAAAAATGCATTAATTCATTTTTTCTAAGTTCTTAATATTTGCTGTCATCACTTTTTCCATATTCTAGCATCCCACTTCAGTAGTTCTGAGTAACCCTTTCTTTCTCTCTTGCTGTCTTGGAGGTGGAAATCTGGCGTGTAATAAAATAATCAAAATACCCCAGTGTCACAGTCGTGGCGGTCAATGAAAACACACAGAGTCTTCTTCAAAGAGCAGGACAGGAGGAGAGAGAGTGGGCAATAGTAGTAGTAGAAGTAGTCCTCTATTGTAGCCGCTCATGGACATTTATAGCCCCCAATGTATCATGCATGTCAAACTACAGTTGGTGCTTTTACTTAAACATACATGTGCATTGGCTCTACTTGCAGTTTCTACAAACTCGGGATGACTTTGCAGTTTTTACAGGAAACGCAGGTGTGTAGCTGCGTGGCAGTTTTTGTCTTCCCTCTATGGCTGTGTTCTGTTGCTTTGTTGTTCAGTCTTGTCTCTCTCACCTCCTTTTAGGGGTATACCACGATCTGGTTAATGTCGATTGCCTCGTCAATAAGTGCCAGGCTGCTGACAGACCTGCTGTCTCCTGCGACACCCCAGTCATGCAAACTTCTTGTAGTGTTCTTCTGAAGGATAGTGTATTCTGAAGCCTGTGTCCCTGTTTTCAAGAACTGGTTGAATAACTAATCACCTTTGGAAAATCTGGGTGATCTGGCTGTGATTCAGAATAGCCTGTGAGTCTAGCTAGAGAAATGCAGTCACTGTGTCTGCTGTCAACTGCCCTCCTGGCAGGCACCTGCCCTTGCCTTGGGCTGGTCACAGCAAGGTTAAACAGACGTTGGAATTCACCCTGGAATGCTCTGTTCCCTCCTGGAGGAGAGCAGAGCCCGGGGGTGTCCGCAGGTGTGGAGGCTGTGCCCAGGTGGGATGCACACGTTGGAGCCCTGTGTGTGAAGGTCACGGCACAGGTGGGCTGGGTGTGGGGGCCCTGCCGTGCCCAGGGAGGGGGCAGGGCTGGGCTGGCGGAGAGGGGCTGCTCTGGGAGATGAGCTGTGGCAGGTGCAGGTGTGTCCGAGTGCTCACAGCTCTCACCTTCTGTGAGGTGAACTCCAGGTAAACAAGAGCCAGCTGATTGACCTGTGCCTGGAGCATTTGAATGACGAAATAGGAGGAGAAAATAAAATCTTTGTGGAGAGACTGACCTTGCAGGCTGGAGTCCTGACGCCTCCATGCGCTTTCAGCACATGGTGGTGGCGGCTATGAACCTTAAGAAAAAATGTTACTTCACAGGAACTTCTTGATTAACTCTGTAAGATTCAGTTTTAACTTCAGTTATATTTGTATCGCTTCAGTGACTTGAAGGAGTTTAAAATAGCCCAGCTTCCAGGGGCACTTGCATTTCAATGGAAAAAATAATAGTATTTTTTTAAAAAAAAGTAGAAGTTGGAATCACGCTCGCTTTGTTGTTTGTGTACATATTTCCCCTGTTTCCAGAATTGTATCTCATACCCAATTTCTTTTGCAGTTCTATTTGGTGGAGGGACTGTTGTGGATCAGCCATGCTAAAGGGCAAGTGATGGAGGCAAGTATGAGTTTATCCTTTCGCAGTTATCTAATGTTGGGTTTACCAGTGTTTCCTTTTGAACTGTTTTATTTCCCAGTGGTCCTGTGAAATAATTGCACAAATGAAGGACTATATTAGCATGTTCGGGGATGTAATAACGTTACAATATCTGCTCAGTGTGGCTGTGTATGGAATGATGAATTTCGTCCCTGATGTAGTGTATTCTCTTACAAATAAGAAATGTATGTTTTTGAACTTCATGCTATAAAGAATTCTAATTCCTCCCAATCATAATCTAAAGGTGGTTGTAAGTGGAGAAAAAAAAAGGACAAAAGTTGAATCCTAATGAAAATGTGTGTTAATTAATCCTGCAAATTCGCAGTTCTTTACATTTACGAGTAGCTTTTCCCCAAAAAGTAGATACTAGAAAAAATAAGTAGTTTTAAGAATCTTCATCCCAGATGCGCAATTTGCAAAGCTCTTTCCAGGCTCAAACAGACTCATCCTGTAGAAATAGGAATAGGTGATGACTACAAAACTCTAGTTAGCAGCCTCTCAAAGAGTCAGTGTAATTTCAGAGATCTGTCCCAGAATACACAGGATGGCCATGCCTTGTTTGTGAGCTCACTGTGGGCTGCTTTGTTTCAGGTATGTTTGTAAATTGCTATAGGGTTAATTTAGGCAGGTTAGTTTTTTCTAGCAGATAATGTATGGAACTCTAGTTAGACTGAAGTGGTATTGTTTAAGACCAACATCATTATCAATGGTAATCTGGATAGAGAGCATGTAGGAGATCAGAAATCCTAGTTACAGAGTATATTGGTCATCTTTGGTAAGAACTGCAGTTCTTCAGTGAGTCCTGACTGAAAAATACATGCTGAGCAAATTAACTAAAATGAGAAATGCAGTTATGGGTCAGCTGTCTGGTTTGTATTTTATATGGCAAATAATTTGGGGACTCTTGCTATTTTAGACAGTGAGTTTTGTTCGCTGAACCATTTGTTCTGTTGGTTAAAAATTAAAATCTAGTTTTGTGATTTTTTTTCCCTGAAGCATAAATTTGTTAAATATGTAAATATGTTCTTTGCACATTTTTTTTCTTCTGCCATACAATTGCTGCATCAATATAGGTACATATATTTTTCTCAGATGTAGACTAATACTTTGCATTTAATGTGTTATTGATTAAACTGGCCAGCATATTTAGACTCAATGCTTACAGCATCTTCATAGTACTGAGATAAAATCCTGCATGATTCCGGTGTTTTGTTTTCTGTAAGCACTGAGTTTCATCTTCTCTCCAGCTAATACCAATGACACTTGAAAAAAGAGAGAGTGAGGCAGCTCTTCTGATATTTTTGGATGACAGTTTGGAAAGCATTTTGGAATATCTGCTTAACCCATTGTGTCAGGCTTCAGAGGCACAAAATCAAGAGCGCTCCAATTGTAAACTCAATGCATTATGTTTCTGCAGCTGTTTTTGGATAGAAATGAATGCTCTCACATCCCAAACATATGCTGCATTTCATATAATTTTTTTTAAACCCCAAACTGCTTTCTGCCAAGATTGAGGTAGACCTTTCTGAGCTGGTTTCTATATTTATAGAAGCCTAATCAAAGTTTTCTCCTGCAGAAAACAGTGGTCAGCTTCTGAGCATGTGATCTCACGGTGCTGATGTGAAACCCTTTTGAATATTGTGTCTTTCTTCCTCCCTTTCTTCCCCATTTCTTTGCTGACCTTCTCCCATGGTAGTTGCTGTACAAGTGCTCAGCTGCACTGTCATATAACCCAGTCTTGCCGGAGCCCAGGGAATGGCTCGAGTTGAGCTCGTGGAGAAAAGCTGTGTGGTTCATCTGCCAGAGGCTGAGCTGCACATGCCTGGTGCTGATCCCTTGCACATTGGTTGCTCAACCTACTTTTTAAAAGGCATTTCTGTTTTCTCTGAGAGCTATGGACAAGACTATGCCAATTGAAAGCATTTCATTTGCCTGTTCTCACTTGAAGGCAGATTTTCACATCTAGTTTCCAGTGACATCAGTGGGTGCTGGCAGTAATAAGCTATTTCTTGCTATTTGGAAATTAATAACTCCTTTGGAAATGTTCTGTTTTCTTGCATGTGTTAAATACTGGAAGTTAGGCATTCTACAGGAAAATCAGGTTGGCAGAGCAAACATTATATTTAAAGCACAAAATATAGGATCTTTGACAAAGTGCAAAATTAATTCTGCCGAAGTAACCAACATGCTCTTCAGAAGTTTAACCTCATGTTCTGTTAGGTGTTATTGTGGGCTTGTTCTTAATAATCAAAAATCCACTGGTTTCTCCTTGCTTCTTCCCCTTTTGAACAGCTTTTTTGCCTTTCTTGCTTTCCTGTACCCTCTGTGCTGGGCTTCTCCCCGCCCTGGGCAAAGAGTGACTTGTCCTGTGCAAGCTTTGGCTTCTGCTCACAGCCTAAATGCAACTAATGCCACATGGAGGGGTACTCCGAGAACTGTTTGTTTTGTTAATGGCATGTTTTGCACATTGGATTTTTAACCCACTACTTGCTGCATGGATGTGTAATAACAACTCTTTTGTTTAACATTAGATAAGCATGAGATCACCGAGGCACAGCTGCATGTGTAGTCACTCTTGAAGCAATTGCACACCTAATTGGCTGACAATCTTGGCATTTTCAAAATAAACACAAGCCTTTTAAAGACAGGAGACATATTTATGTATGAATAGTCAAATAAACCTGTTGGGTGTCATCCATGGAGCCCTCTGGTACTGAACAGTTGTGTGATGATCCTGATCCTGGAGGCAAATCCCAAGATCAAGAGACCAAAAAACAACACGAATCAGAGCAAAAATTATCCAAAATAACGCATAATGCGTTGGAGAACATTAATGTCATTGGTCAAGGCTTGAAGCACCTGTTCCAGCATCAGCGCAGGAGGTCGTCCGTTTCTCCACATGATGTGCAGCAAGTTCAGGCTGAGCTGGAGCCTGATCTGGATTTGGAAAGCCAGAGCATCTGTGCTGAAATTGATGGTGTCTCCACCCACCCCACAGCTCTGAACCGGGTGCTTCAGCAGATCAGAGTACCACCTAAAATGAAGAGAGGGACGAGCCTGCACAGCAGGTGGGGCAAGGCAGATGCCCCGAAAGGAAGCCCCCAGATCAACAGAAGGTCTGCCCAGGATATTCAGTCAGGTCGACCCCGATCATCATCCACTACAGATGCTCCCACAAACTTGTCCGTGATGGAGATTGCTTCTTCTATCTATGTAGGTGGAGAGGAGGCCGCCGCAGCAGCAGTAAGTTACTCAGATTTACCTTTGATCTTTATGATCTCCTTGTATGTTTTCTTAAGCCCTTTGAAATCTTGTTTTGAAAAGCAGGTTTCTTTCAGCAAACACTAATGCTACTTTGTTTGAAAGCTTCTACAGTGGTGAAGCAGAGAGCTTAAAATATGCAAGCTTTAGTCATTTTCTCACAGGGCAGGTGGCTGATTTTGTATGTATTTGATCAGTGAAACAAGAGCTACTTTTGAAACACATCAGGTTTATTGGGTGGCACACCGCAATCAAACAAGGAGTGATGGGTCAAGCAGCAGCCAGAGTAGTCCTCCTTAGCAACTGTTAGCTAGTTCCTGCAAGAAAACCTTTCATTTACCTAGATGGCTTTTTTAATTCTCTTTCATTTTCTTGTGTGTTTGATAAAAGCAAAGAATTCCAGTTGGAGTAGACAGTGCTGTTGGTCTCTTAGGCTGTTGAGAGGCTCTGAGAACATGGGCTGCAGCCTATGACTGACCTCCAGTGCTGGGATGCCTCAACATGGTTTAGATCATCCTGGCTGCTCTGCTGATAAGGGATCACTGTTGTCTCCTTCAGTTTGTCTTGCCTGTGTGGGAAAAGCATTCACTGAAATGACAGTCTCTGTTCTGTGACTTGTTCTTGCAAAGCTGTGTAGATCAGCTTATTGATGATAACAAGAAGTAGCATTTGTCTTACTATTTTTCTCTTTACCCAGATCAATTTAGTTGAAACGTTTTTGGATTTTGGGGGGATATTTGCTTTCTGATTTAACTTTAGCTATAACCTCTCTTTTCCTGAAATTCTTTGCAGGCTTGTTTGTTGGAGGACAAGCCCCTTTATAAAGATAGAAAGCATTGTGCAACTGGTGTCTGGTTCGTGTGCTCTTAATTAAAGAGGATCTGACCATGACCCTTGGACCAAGACAAACAATTCTGGGGGGTTTGATGCCATTGAATTAGTGTGGTCCTGAGGCTTACATAGATTTTTGGTTTTGAAAATTTGTTTTTGTATACTACAGTTTTGTGGAGTGTTTTTGTTGGCTTGTTGGTGATGGATTGGGGCTGAATAAGATCTCCTCAGTCAGTTGGAGGTTGTCTTGCCTCTGCAGAGGGATTGTTCCCTTGTATGTTTTTTTTTTTCTGCCCTCAAAGCCTACTTTGAAATATTCCAAATGAAAATCTTTCCAGATTATTTGGTGATATGTTTTCCACATATCGGTGGGAGTTGTGGTTAGAGACCATCTTGTGCGCAGTGACCACAAAGTGATGGAGTTTTGAGTTGTTAGTGAAGTAAGGAAGGGGGTCAGCAAAACCTCTACCTTGGACATCTAGAGGATGGGCGTAGGCCTCTTTGGGACACTGCTTTAGAGAGTCCCCTGGGAAACAGTCCTTAATAACAAAAGGGTCCAGGAAGACTGGACAAACTTTAAGAAGGAAATCTTAAAGGCACAGAAGTAGGCCATCCCTATGTGCCAAAAGATGAGGCATCAGGGAAGAACGACCTGGCTGAACAGGGAGCTTTTATGGGAAGCCATAGGGAAAAAGAGTGTTTATGACCTTTGAAAGAAGGGTCAGGCAGCTCAGAAGAGTACAAGGGTATCATTGGATCACATAGAGAAAAAATTAGGTGAAAGCTCAACTAGAGCTCAACCTGGCCGTTGCTGTGAAAGTTAGTAAAAAATGTGGGGTTTTTATAAATACATCAATAACAAAAGGAGGGCCAAGGAGAATCTCTGTTCTTTATTGGACGCAGGGGGGAATATTGTCACCAAAGACGAGGAAAACGCTGAAGTACTTAATGCCTTCTTTCCCTCAGTCTTTGACAGTAAGGCTGGTAATCCTCAGGGCCCCTTGAGCTGGTATACAGGGACAAGGAGCACAATGGAACCCCTGTAACCCTGGAGGAATTAGTTAGTGACTGGTTGAGCCATTAGAACACTCATAAGTCTATGGGACCAGATGGGATTCATCCATGGGTACTGAGGGAGCTGGCAGAAGAGCTCTCCAAGCCATTCTTCATCATCTTATCATCAGTCTTGGTTCAGCAGCTGCTGGGTGACTGGAGGTTTGCCAATGTGATACCCATCCATTGGATCCAGGGAACTATAGGCCTGTAAGCTTGACCTCAATGCCCAGGAAGATCATGGAACAGGTCATCTCGGGTGTGATTATATCTCACATACAGGACAGCCAGGGGATCAGGCCCAGCCAGCACAGGTTTAGGAACGGCAGGTCCTGTTTGATCAGCCTGGTCCTTCTCTGACCAGGTGACCCACCTAGTGGGGGTCACCCCACTGCAGATCCCTCCTCTGAAGAGGGATCTGGACACTCTGGATCAATGGACTAAGGCCAACAGTGTGAGGCTCAACAAAGCCAAGTGCCAGGCCTTGCCTTTGGGTCACTACAACCCCACACAGTGCTCCAGGCTTTGGACAGGGTGGCTGGAAAGATGCTCAGTGGGAAAGGCACTGGGGGCACTGGTGACCCCAGATGAACATGAGCTGGGTATGCCCAGGTGGGTAAGAAGGCCAATGGCACCCGGCTTGTATCAAGAATAGTGTGACCAGCAGGAGCAGGGCAGTGATTATCCTCTATGCTGGGCACTGCTGAGGCTGCACCTTGAATCCTGGAGTCAGATTTGGGCCCCTCACTGCAAGAAATTACAGTGCTGGAGTGTGTCCAGAGAAGGGAACTGAGCTGGGGAAGGGTCTGGAGAGTGGGTCGTATGAGGAGTGGCTGAGGGAGCTGGGGGGGCTCGGCCTGGAGAAAAGGAGGCTCAGGGGGGACCTTCTCACTGTCACAACTCCGTGACAGGAGGGGGGAGCTGGGGGGGTCAGACTCTGCTCCCAGGGAGCAAGGGACAGGACAAGGGGAAATGACCTCAAGTTGTGCCAGGGGAGGGTCAGGTTGGACATCAGGAGGAACTTCTTGCTGGAAAGGGTGGTCAGGCACTGGCAGGGGCTGCCCAGGGAGGTGGTGGAGTCCCCAGCCCTGGAAGTGTCCAAGGAAGGCCTGGCTGTGCCACTTGGTGCTCTGGGCTGGGGGACAAGGTGGGCAGCAGGCACAGAATAGATTTGATCTTCAAAGTCATTTCCAACCAAAATGATTGTGTGATTCTGTGATTTGCCTGATACCCTAATTTCTGGATGGCTATCTTGCATTCATACTATTAGCATAAATTATAATATCAATCTAAGGCAGTGAGTAAAGTTTCTTCTTGTGAAAAGCTCTGAAGGAGTCTGCCTGGAGCTTTTGCTTCTTGTCAATAGTTAAAAGAACAGAAATAGTAATAAAGTAGTTGTGAAAAGCATGTGTTCTCCTGGGTTGGTTAACTTTGCAATTGAGCCATGCCAGTTGAGAAACCTCAGAAAGAGGCCTCATCATAGCTTCGGGTTTATTTGCATACGGGCTCTTTCTTCATTGTGAGTAAACTCATGATCTTTGTATCAGGAGAATTTTGAGGCAAGTTGTTAATTTTCTGAGCTTGTACTTGAATCCAGCAACTGAGGTTTATGAAGCAGGGTCTGATTTGTTGGTTTAAAACTGTAGTTTCCTTTATTTCATGTATGAGCAGGGAGATTGGACAGGCGTAAGCATATTAGGTAAATAATATGGGAAAAGACCTGGAGTGAGGTGTCCTTTCTCCCAGTGATGCCGCTGACCTTTGCCTGGATTGGAGATCTCCAAAGTGGGGTGTGGGCAAGACAGTCCATTGGAGCGTGGGAAGGAAATACTTTTTGGTTTGTTTTATCTTTCTTTTCCTTTTAATTGCTATTTCTGTCTATGTTTTATAATGGGCCTACTGTATTAGCTCAGTAGTGGGTGTGTATCATTTATAAATAAACATACATGTATTGGCAGTCTGTGCTAAAAAAATTTGTACTGATTCGGGTGCGCAGTCAAAGTTTGGAAACCACTGGGATCACTTGGCAGGAATGACTGGAAAAATGAGAACTGTTAACCTGACGGTAATTGCATTCTGCTACAACATCTACCACTGTAGCTACTGTTCCTCTGGAGCAGGAAGAGGGGCTGGGAATGAGGGTCTTGGGCCTCTCCAGGCAGTCACCCCGCTGGGGCTGTGTGGCCTTTCTTCCCTCTGTGTTGGAGAGAGGAGAGAGGGGACTGGAGTCTGAAAGAAGAAAATTAAATGTGAGAGGAAAGGCCACCTTTGGGGACTAAACCATCAGAGACCTCCATAACCAGTTGTCCCTTGGTACAGTTCCGTGAATTTCCAATGCTTTTTAATATTTGCAGCATTTTTGTGACAGACAGTAGAGATGTATGCTGTGGGTCTAAAGTGACATGGCCAAGGAAATACTGCCATGGAGAATGTGACCTAAAATGAGGGCGAGATGTGAGTCTCAATCCCTGGTACAGAAATCACAACGCGCATGCCTGTTGTCTGTAGGAGGGGGAAAGAGTTTGGTGGGAGAGTTGGATTCTTTCTTTTCATGGAAAATTTGCCAAGTCTGGGTAATGTACCCCATTTTATCTCCCAAGAGCAGGTAATAGCACTACGTCACAGTGTGGCACAAGGATTGAAAAAGTTATTCAGTAGCTTAGTGGCACACTCAAAAAGTGGGGATCTCTTTCCCCTCCCTCCTCCAAGAGTCTGAAAGACTAAGACCACTGCAATATTGCTATGCCATCTGCATAATGTTGGAAGCTGTAAAAATCACATGAACTGCCCTTGACTTAATTTTCATAGGGAACGCAAAGTAAAAATTGGAAAATACAAAAGATGGGTTTTTTTCCACAGAGAAGGACAGAATATTGTCTTATATTTTATGAAAATCACTGTGTGTGTTTCCATATTAATATAATATCTTGCTGGTTTTTTGGTCTGAGACGTGCTGTCTGGGCTATGGCGTGGGTCGGTAGATACTAGGCTTGAGGTGCGTTGATACCACTCGAAGATAAAAATTAGTCATAGACAACTTGCAAGTTAAGTGAAGGTGATTATACAGCTTTATATAACATAAAATAGCTTTTACTGAATGTCCAGGATAGAGATGTAATGCATTTATAATCAGCTACATGTAACTTTTAAATCACTGATATGATTATTAACAAAGCTTCTTTGTTTGTGATTCAGTGAAATCAGTAAAGGAAAATGGTAAAGCATTTGGTAAATCAGCCTTATAACTTAGCATTCAGGCTGCCACACTGTTGGAATATATGACTAAATTCATGAATTGTTAAATTGCTAATCTTTGTTCAACAATTTGTGTTGCAAAATTAGTTACAACACACTTCAAATGAGAATTAGTAAAGAGCCAGGAAAAGTCTGAAATCATCAGAGCAAACTTAAATGCAACAAAGTTCAGTGTGAACTCCAAACTTTAAACATTGTCTTTAAGTTATGAGACATCTGAAGTTGTTTCACACAGTGTTACTTTAACGCTAAATTTTCTTATTTTATTTAATCTCACTGAGGCTAGATTACTTAATGATGATTATGAAATAGAAATCATCTTTCTAAAGTGTCTAGCACATAATAGTGATCAGCGTTGAGAGTCATCTGGATCCCTGCATTCTACTCGTGTCTGGATGGATCGTGTCTACATTGAACTTCCATTTAATCATTTTTTTTTTGTAGTTTCATGCTCATTTTCACATTACATTGCCAATTTGTCTCCTTCAGCTCTTGGGATCTTATCTTCTGAATAAGTTTGTGATCTTTTTCTTTAAATGAAACCCTACCAATTTCAATTCCTTGGTTTTGATGTTTGCTGCTGACATCGAAGCTATGCTGACTCCCCTTGCCTCTGCAGAGAGTATTTCCTTTGAAATTATTTAAGAATTTAATAAATCTACCTATAATTAGAAAAATGTCACTGACACTACAACACTGATCCATCTGTTGTGAACATATGGGCTATACAAGCTACAAGGAACAAAGAAACAACACACAGAATGGAAAAGTTGTGATTTGATAATGACAAAAACTGCATAACATAGGATTTGTAGTCAAGCAATATAACTCTCAATTTTCTGATTCCTGTCTTCTGCTGTCATTTGCTCTGCTGGTATGTTCCCTTGTCGTGTGACACAGCCTGTTCCTGTCAGTGGTGGAGGTGTCCCAGCAGTTCTAGGGCTCTGCCCCGTTGGGTGCTGGGTGCTGAACTGCCCTGGGCTGTGCCTGTGCCCCGGCGTCACCTCTGTCACTGTGCTGGCACTGCTCTTGTGGCAGAAATTCCTGCTCTCCCTTTTGTCTTCATTTTCCTTTCAGTGTTCAGATTTCTGACATTTAGGAAAAGTAATGGACACTTTGTTCTTCTCACGTGCTCTGTATCTGCACATCCGGTACATGAAGCGATGGGCTCAGTCGGAGCTCGCTGCAGGCACTGCTTGTGAGATTTAACTGTAACTGCAGGAGGTTTTGCTATGGGTAGGTGTAGGAAGTCACCAGACTTGGATTGCTGAGAAATTAGCCTTCAGTTATATTTTGTCAGAGGCTTGTAAATGCCTTTGTGGGCTGCTGTGAAATTGTCAGTGCTTCTTATTGGTGTGGCAGGAGCATTACCTGTTGCAGATCTGTTTGTCAGGCATGGTTGAGCAGCAGCCCACGTGCTTCAGTCTAGCTTACCACTGAAGCTGAAGACCTTTTAAACGCATCCAGACTATTTCCATATCTTCCATTTTTTGTGGAGTCAAGCCCTGATCTTCATTCTTCTGTGCCAGGCTGCACAGTACTTTGAGTTTATGCTCAACTCTGCCTACATGAACACTGTGCTGAGCTTAGTTAAAGCTTGTGATTTATTTGCTTGCTTGTTTGGTCCTGCTGGATGCTGTTACCTTTGCCTTTTAACAGTAAGTGCTGTGTCTGAGATAGAGTTTGGAAAAGGAAAAAGCCTCTTATCTTAATCAGCGTGGCCATGTCAATAAGGTAAGTGGCAAAAGTGAAAAATAAATGTTATAGTTAAATTCCCTGGTATGCTAAGAAACTCAGGCCACATGGACATGGGGCAATGGTGGAAGGGCAGGGCTCAGAGCAGGAAACCTCTCAGAGGTGGGTTCTCCAGCCTGCTTCTCAGAGTCCCCTCCTGCCTGCTTCACATGCAGAGCACTGTGTGCAAGGAAAAGATGCTAAAGAGATATGGTGCTGACATTATCTTGTCTTGCCTCTGTTCTGTCTTGGACCGTTTAAACTTCTGAAAGCTCCTATTCTGCCACCATTTTTTCACGCCACTTCTTTCTTTCCTGGTGTCTTTGTTCCAGCTATATGAGCCAGACTGAAATTGTCTTTCTTCATGTACTGAGCACAGTTTTGTCATCTTAGGTTGCATTTTTAAAAATAGCTACAGTCAGTGTCTGCCTCTCACTCCTGATCCAGAGGTTCTGGCATGTCAGATGTCTCACAGAGCTTCGCTTTTCCTTTCTCAGGAGCTTCCTCTTTCTGCAGCCTGCTTATTTCACATGACAGGGTCAGTTTTTCAGCTGTCTCCTGACTAGACACACCTGCCCTTTCTTTTCATGCCTATAACCCCCATTACACACAAACAACCTCCCCCACTAAACACACTTTCAGAAAGTTTAGGAAGTTAATCTCCTCAAAACGTTTCATTGTTAACCCAAGAGGAGGGTTGGGTTGATTGGCTGATGGTGGTATTTTTTTTCCCCCCATGTGTAATAATCCTGCTGCATTTGTCAGGCTTTGTATAGAAACTGAGAAATGAAATTGTCTTAGCATGGAAAATAATGTAATAGTTAAAATCTTACTGAGATACTTCACTTGCTCTTGTATTTCAAACAGTCTAAATTTAAGTATTTCTACATAGATCTTTTCTTGTAGAGGCAGCCCACTGAGTTGAGAAATCAGGATTGTGGTTGTTTGAAAAAGATCGAGCCTGCATGGATCTCATTTGGATCTGCTGTACTTACGAGCTTTTTGTGGGATAATGAGCTATGTGTCAAGATATGGAGAAACAGAACAATAGGGATGTTTGAAAGACACAAAGTTAGCAGTACTTTGGTGAGTAGTTGTGTCCACATGAACTTTTATCCACGCCATGAAGGGTTGCTGTGACCCACATGCAGGCCCCAGCACTTGGCCTTGCGGAACCTCCTCATTCATTGGATTTTTTTACCAAGGAGGTTCTTGCAGGCTCTGCTGTCACCTGGGCCTGGTGCTGGTGTTGGTGTGGGAGCATGGCCATAGTGAAATCAAGTTATTCACTCCGAGTTCCGTACAGAGAATTGATTTGGAACATTTGGTGGAAGCCCTTGGCTGACATCTTCTGGCATTACTAAGAAGGCAGAGCAACCTGGTTTAGTTCAGTATAAAACTGGTGAATTTGCAGCTTTTTGCCTTCATAGACCCAGACATTTCCATGTTGTCATTTGCTTGTCTTAGGGTTACAGTAATGATGAGAGAAAGGATTTGCTGCCCTGCAATAGGATCCTCATAGAGCAGTTTTCCAAGGCTCACTTCAATCCTGCTGCATCCTGCCAGGACTTCCTGTGTCCTCATCTCCTTGTCAGTTTTGACAATCATTTTCATAAATATTTCAAGTCACTTCGGATTTTGGTTAGCAACTTAAATCTATATTCTGTTACTGTCCACATTTTAAAAAATGACTAGATATACTTTTGGGATAAGTTTACAGTCTTCAGTTTGCAGCCGCATCTGTATTTTCCAGTGGTGATGTTGACCCCAAGAGTATAAAAAACCTACTAGCAGTAAGCTTGCTTTTCATGATTACTTACAGTGACTCTTTCCAAGTGCTCACACTGGTCTGTGCACTGCATGTTAACATAAACAAGCCAGCAAGGTGCCACCTTTTCAGGCATATATAGCAGAGTTGTGAAAGAATGAACAGTTTCTCTTCAACTGTAAATAGTCTTCTAAAGCAGTAATTTATTTGCCAGAAACTTTTTTTTACAAATTCTTCTGTCCTGGACACCATGCAACCCACATGGAAAAAGCACTTGTAAAAAGACAAAAGATGAAGATTTTTGTAACATTAAAACCATGTGGAAAGTCTGCTGTGACTACGAACAGTACGTCCTGGATCTATAAAAGATGACTCTGGCTTTAACCCATTTCCGCAAAAAGCAAGCAATCTTAGCACCATCCTCTGTCTAGCATTGGCTCTCCCATTCAGCTTACATAGTGGTAAGCATTTCAGAAATTTTTTTGTAAGTGATTGAAGTAAAACATCTTGTAGTTTTGGGTGTAAAGGACTGGAAATGTTAGATATGATTTCACTTTCAGCATCTGCGGCTGAGTCACATTCAAACAGCATCAACTTGCACAGCTCCTGTGAAGGGAGAGCATGTACTCATTTGGGAGGCTGAAACAGGAGTTGCCTGTACCCTGACAGCCAGGTGTACAAGAACCTCGATGGACAGTGCACAAGGAGCATTTCCAAACAACAGGAATCCATTCTCTTTCTTAGAAGTGGTGCTGCACACCCTGGAGCCACAGGTCTGTGCTCCCAGCAGACCCAACTGGAGCTGTGTGTCAGTGTGGCTGAGGCAGCCCCAGCTCTGGTCCGGCCATGCTGCTCTCCTTGTCCCAGCCAAAAAACCAGCCCGATGTTGGTGCTCTGCAGAGTGAAAGGGTTGCACTGTTTGCATCTTTTAGCAGGATAAGATACTGGCCTGTCACTGTAATGGCTTAATACATTGGAGCTAAGTCAGGAGTAGGCTGAGGATTGTTTCACAAGCTCAGAAATTAATCTTCAGCTGCTAACTTGCCCTGGAAATCCATGCTGTGCTAGGCGCTGCTTTCCCTGGCTGGGAACAGTGACCTTTGTGCAGCAGAGAGTGGTGTTAGGCACAAAGTCTTGTTCGTGGGCAAAGGATGCACTCTCTATATAAGGAGAGCCAGGAATTTAATTTTAGTATAACTGAAATCTGAAGAGTCTAATCATTATTAGTCTAGATTTCATTGTTACATAAAAAAGTATTATTGCTGTCAGAATATTATACACACACTTCTTATTTTTATAATCCCTTCCTTCAGTTTACACTCACCCTTCCACTGTTCCTCTGGTTCTACAGTTGGTGGTGTCGCTCTGGGCAGGGTGGAGGTGTGCAGGTACCTCAAGTTGTCAACATCTGGAGCCCTTCATTAGGAGGTTACTTGCTTGCTCAATTACAAGGCTAAAAGTTTAACCTTCTGTAGACAGTGCTGTTGAAACTCAGCCTTACATCTGCTGCTGACTTGGTTGAGTCATTATAGAGCAAGCTCTGGAGACACCTGTGTGCTGTAACAGGTTGCAGAGCCACTGCAACTGTGTAACCAATGTTTTTAACAGGACGTCTTCCACAGTAGAATACCATGCAAGCTTATCCCCAAATCTCCCTTAGGACCACAGATAATTCCAGTAAAATGGTGATTTTGAGCAATTAGGAAAGGGGCTGAGCCATCTTTATCCACGTTGTCTTTAACTCTAGAGATGTCACCAAAATTAGAGATAATACTGTGTTTACCTGTTCATTGTAGCAGCACTGCCTGTGGTAGTTGCTGTGCTAATATCAAATTCCATGGCAACTCAAAACCCTTTCAAGTAATTTCTAACTGTAGGTTTGACTGTGATATGTATCTTATTTTTAATTATTTTTGCAATGTTGTCATGAGTGCTTTCTGAAGCAGTTCTGTAGTAATTCTAAACATAATTCAGTTGAAAATTAAGGTTAAAATAATAAAACTTGGGGGTTTCCCCTGAAGGAACCCATGTAGCTCTTTTGCTATTGTTTTTTTTTGAATGAAAGGAAAGTGGGTGGTGGAGAGGAGATGTGTCAGTGGTACTGTGACATTGCCAGGGTGCTTGGAGCAGGCAGGGCTGTGGCACCACCGGGTGTGTTAATGTGCCAGGTGCAGTTTGCAGGTGGAAGTCCTGAATAAAAGAGCTGATCTAACCACCTGGTCCCACAGCATGCAGGAAGGAAGGGAATTTTACTGGGGTGTGTTCAAATATTTTGTGAAGATGGGAAGGCCATGACTTTGCTGGGGAGAAGCAGAAAGCTGCTGTACTGAGGCAGCAAACTAGTGGTGCCAGGAACAGAAATGCAGTCCCTGGTAAAACTGGGAGTAGTTTTTACTCTAAGCTGAGCTATGTCTATATCCCACTTTCTGCCAGCGCTGAAAGCGTGCAGGACAGGTGAGTCATACACAAGGTAAAACTGCCTGAATTAAAGCAGACTTGGAGGACTGGGCAGGCAGTGTTTGGGGCTTAGGGATACGAGGACACAGTGGTGGCAGCTGCAGCCCCTGTCAACAGTCGGGGTGGTGCGGTGAGGAGCATAGGCTTCTCTTTGCCTCTCAATCAACTTTGTGAACTTGATGAGAATTCTCTTAAGTGAGGATGGCATCTTTTAAATATGTGAGTGTTCAGGTGATCCTTAAATGTGAAGGGCTTTGATACTGGCACAGGCTGCCCAGAGCAGCTGTGGCTGCCCCAAACCTGGAAGTATTGAAGGCAGGGTTGGATGGGGCTTGGAGCAAACTGGAATAGTGGAAGGTGCCCTGCCTGTGGCAGGGGATGGAATGAGATGACAAGTGAAATGCCAGCCCAGTCAGTGACAGGAAAAGGTGCTGGGGTGGTTTGGTACCAGTGCAGGTGTAGTGGTGCAGGTCTTGCAGGTTGGTGCAGGTGCTTTGGTTTGGCACTTGTGGTGGGTTGGTTCAGGTGTGGCAGTTTGGCTCAGGATTTGCCCGCCGCGCAGAACTGACCGGCCACGGGCACCGCGTTGGCGGGTCAGTCCTGCACAGACCGGTGAGCCCCGCGTGGATGGGTCAGTCCTGCACAGACAAGTGAGCCCCGCGTGGACGGGTCAGTCCCACACAGACGGGGCAGTCCTGCACAGACAAGTGAGCCCCGCGTGGACGGGTCAGTCCCACACAGACGGGGCAGTCCTGCACAGACAAGTGAGCCCCGCGTGGACGGGTCAGTCCCACACAGACGGGGCAGTCCTGCACAGACAAGTGAGCCCCGCGTGGACGGGTCAGTCCCACACAGACGGGGCAGTCCTGCACAGACAAGTGAGCCCCGCGTGGACGGGTCAGTCCCACACAGACGGGGCAGTCCTGCACAGACAAGTGAGCCCCGCGTGGACGGGTCAGTCCCACACAGACGGGGCAGTCCTGCACAGACAAGTGAGCCCCGCGTGGACGCGTCGGTCCCACACAGATGGGTCAGTCCTGAACAGACCGGTCGGTCCCTTGCAGGGCGGTTGGGCCCTGCACAGACTGGTTGATCCTCCACAGGCGGGTCGGTCCCGCATGAACCAGTCGGTCCCACAGAGACAGGTTGGTCCTGCATGAACCGGTGGTCGGTCCCGCACAGGCGGGTCGGTCCCGCACAGGCGGGTTGGTCCTGCACAGTGCAGTCGGTCCCGTGTGGACGGGTCAGTCCCACATGGACAGGTCGGTCCCGAAGGGGGCACTGTGGGCATGTGTGGCCAGAGCCACCATGGGGCCGCTTGGGGAGCACAGAACCTGCAGCATACTTAGGGACTCATGGAAAATTCACGGGATACACTGTGGAAGTAGTGCAGTCTAATAACCTGGGAAAACAGTACTCAAACACTTTTCTTAACTCCAGTGCTGTTTTCTACAGCAGCCCATACCCTGCCCTATGCAGAGAGCTCAGGGCTCACAGTAATGAATCCAGAACATTGAGGCATCTTTAAATGTCTTCTTTTGAAATATATAAAAAAAAAGCTGAAAAGGTTGGTCCTGGGAATGTGTAGGTTTCAAGGCATGAAAATTTTACCTTTACAAACCTGCAGTAAGAAAATGTCTCTCCTGTTGGTTATTCCAAAAGGTCCCTCTGTAAGAGGTTATTAATAAGATGCCTTCCTGTTCATTTACATGTATAACGCATTGATGTAACATTCATACATACATGTTTCTGGGGAGCCCCTGGTGGTCTAGTGGTTAAGGACACGGCACTGTAACTGCCGAGGCCCGGGTTCGATTCCCGGTCGGGGATACTCCCCGGGCAGGTGGAGCCCGTTAGCCCTGTAAGGCGATCCACCTACGTCCTGAGGACCTCGCTGCCACTGTCCAAGCTCGCTTGGCCCCGGCAGATGAACCTTAGGATTAAAGGGTGGGCTCAGTTCTGCGCGCACTGTGTCCCACCTAAAATAAATCCAATGCGCAGGCTGGAAGGCGTACAAAGACCTTCCACAGATCTTCGTTCGCGAAGTCTGGCCATTATTATTATTTACATGTTTCTGATAGCTTTATATAATGCTAAAAGATAATTCTAAAAAAAACCTGCTAAAAGCTGTAAATTTGATCCATAAGTAAAAAGCTGTAGAAGTTCTCCGTGAGAGGGATACTAAAACAAACAATTCAGTTCTTACTGAGCATTTTTTAAAAGAAAATTAGTTAGAAGATATTTTGTACTAAAGATTAATTCGGATTGTGTTTTGTGTTCTCATGAAAGGATGTCAGATAGAGACATAGTTTATTAGGTCAAGTTCATTTTAAACTTGAAAATAAAATTTGATGGCTTTTACTGAAATCTGAATTTTTTCCATCATATTCTTGAATAAAGAGATAAGAATTCACCAATTAAGGTATTACACAGGAACTAATTGATGTAGGAAGGTAATGTTAGGGGGAAAAAAAAGTGTCAATAGCCCAGTTACAGGGGACTAAGGCAAAGAGCTGCATGTGTCTCTGATCAGAGCAGGAGCCATTCATTAACTGTGGAGATCATAAACGTGAGTTTGGAAATGCTGAGTGCGAGGCCTTGGCTCCAGAGACAAAGGAGAATGTCGCTATCATCAGTTTTGCTAATCTGCCAGTCCCATCTCAGTCTGATGCAGATTATACTGCAGCCAGCTGGCTCCATTCCTTATCTCTAACTGTCTCACCCGGACTCTGAGCCACTGGGCCTGGGAGGGAAGGGAGAGGGACAGCTGGGTGTCTGCGGAGGAAGTGATGGACACCAGAGGCACTGGGTAGTCCTTGGGACCTTGGGCACCAAGCCCAGCGGGTAGGAGGGTGAGAGGGTGGTTACCCAGAGACACTGGTATCTGCTGTCAGGCAGGTGGAGACAGGGAGGTTTGGATGCAGCAGATAAGGTGGCAGGGCTGACTGGTTGCCCCGGCTGCCTGTGTTCAGCATTTTGCTCCAGCACTGTGGTGGACACCCACACTGCATCACTGACTGACTGCATGTGTGTGCCCTCACACTCACTCATTCTCACACTCGCACCCTCTTATTCTCACACACACTTGCCCTGCTGGTCTCTGCAGCAGTAGCACATGAGCTTGCCCAGCACGGAGGCTGTTCAAGGTGGTGGTATAGATTTTCTGCAGTAGGAATTGAACGGTGTGCATGAGGCTTCTGAATATAGCCAAACTGCAGAACAAGAAGTACTGACCCAATTCAGGGAGGAGGAGGATGCAGAATCTCCTGAGAATCTGGTGTGTGCTCTGATAGCACAAGGAGGTGTTTCTAGGGTCCCAGTGCCCTCAGTTTCCTGTGCTGTTAACTCTGTGTGGAAATTAAGGCCTAGGAACTGGGTAACGTACTTTCTATATATTTGAAAAAGACAGGATCATTTTGAAAAGGAGTCCAAGTTCTGGCAGAGAACACTTCCTCTGTACAGAAGACACGTCTGTGTTTGAAACCTCCAAGTTATCCCTGACGGGACAGTATGCTACCAAATCCTGCTTTCATTTCAAAGCTGGGGTTTGGTGCTGAAGAATGCATCTATTGATGTTACTTTTGGATGACAGTTATAAAATAAACACCTCTGTGTAATCTTTTTGTAACTTTCCGATTGAGGTCTATTTAGAGAACATCCCTGACCCTTCTCATAACCTTACATGGCCCAACTGCAAATGTCTCCTCTAGCCTCCAAGTTATCTGATGACTTAAAAAAAGGCTAAAAACATTTTCCTTAAAAGGCAAATATTCTGGCTAAGGCACCTTCATTTTCTACAAGACTATGCAACCACGAATGGCAGTGGCTTGTACTTACCCAGTACATGCCGTAGAGAGGAAATTTGTGTTGAGCTAGTGCACAACTGACTCCTAGCAGCCAGGTGCGCACCACAGCGATACATGCCGTGCCATCCAGGGCACCAGTTTGTCATAGCTGGAGCGTGCCATGGCATCCTTTTGGCCACTGGGCCAGTGCTTGCTAGCCATTGAAACTAAGGCCTGAGGAGAGTGCTAGTGACCAGCATCGTGCTGGGTAATCCAGCCTTACCCTGATATCAAGTCAAAACTCAACTGGGACATGCTCTGCCATGGGAGTTGTTCCTGATTCAATAGTTTTGGTGATAGTCTTAGAGTTATTCAGAAACTATTTTCCTGTGTAGGTAAGTCCATGTACTGCAGGGATCAATGCTATAGCCATTTCAGTGTAATGCAAAAAGGAGCCCTCCCCTTTGGGTGTGAGAGGCAATTACAAAAGGAGTTGGAAATAAAATCCTAAGAAGTTTAAAATTAAAATGTGGAGAGAGGACTACTTGAGAAATGGATTTGTTTCCAGAGATTTCAAACTCCTTTGTATTTTAGGGTTTTTGGTTTCCTTCCTCAGTTTAGGAGCACCCTGGCAGCTGCCTGAGAGCTGGCCCCATCTGTATGGCACAGACTGGCACTGTGCATGTCCTGACTGCTGGACTCCTGCCGTCCCTCAGGGCATTGCTGCCAAATGAGGTCAGAGCCCTACAATCTCCTTTTCTGCAAGAACGTGGTACCATGTCTGTCAGTCACCAGTTCCTCGGGGGTGAGGGAGAACACTTTAGGTCCCAAAGCTACCCTTGTCGAGGCATTTGAAGAACTGCAAGCGTACCTGTTTCACCACACATCTTTGTTGTATATTTATGGTGGGAAGAGAGAAGTATTTTCTTGAATTAGTTTCTAGTGATTACAGCAGGGTCTTCTGTGCTGATTCCCGGGGAAGAGCTGACACTCCCGTGCGACAGCATGCCAAGGGAGCGGGAGCTGCGCGCGGCCGGTGGGGCTCGGTGGGAGAGCCGGGGCGGAGATCGCCCTTCCCGGGGACGCCGCGCCGGTGTTCGACAGGTCCCCGTGGGGCNGGCTGCGGCGCCGGAGGATGCGCAGCCCCTGCTGAGCTGCCGGCCCCTGCCCGCCACGCCGCCCTTGCCCCGGCGGAACATGGTGCAGCGCTTCAGCCTCCGCAGGCAGCTCTCGAAGGTGAGTGCGTGCCGGGGGTCCCGGCAGAGCCGCGCCAGCTTGGGAGCGGCCCCGGCTTTGTTCTCGCCGGCACAGACACAAAGGCTCGGCCGCGGGGCGCGGGCGGGGCCGCCGGCACCGCAGCGATGCCGGTGCGGGGGGTGTGTGGGACGGGGCCGCGGAACCCGCGAGTGTGCTCGAGGGGGTCTGTGGCAGCGCTCGCTCGTGGGCTTTGGCCTGGGCGGAACGGCCTTAGCGGTGTTCCAGCGACACACCTGCAGGGACAGGGCAGCCTCGCTGGGAGCACGGGGCTTCAGAACAAAGGGGTTGCCATGAACAGGTTTTGCTGTTTAATAACTGAAAGTGTTCAAATTTGTTTCAGGAAGCTGCTTTAAAGGAGAATAGTTAATCCATGTCATCTTGGGTTTTTGTTACTAAATGAATCTAATCATGTAGTTGGAAAAACATTTGGAAAAATTCACGCATGAGTAAGAGCAAGGCTGTGTAGGACACTGCAGGTACGAACAGTTCTAGAGCTGCCAGCACAGCCCTGTCCTTATATCTCACCTTTCCCAGTGAGCAGATGTGACTCTGGATGTAGGAGTTAAAGTATTCATTGGACTCTTAAAAGGCAAGCTGAATTTTCACTTTACATTTATGCTCTGGGAACAGGGTAACGTACTTTCTATATATTTAAAAAAGATAGGATCATTTTGATGAATCAGTTCTGCTTCCCTCTACCCTGCACCCCCCACCGTGTGTGTGTTTGTAAAGGTTTTGAAATGCAGTCATCAGAATCCTAAAACGCTATTGTCAGCATTTAAAATAGGTCAGAATTCGCATCCTGCAAACTGTCTTGGGAAAAGCTACAGCTTTGCAATAACATGGTATCTTTCTTATTTGCTTGTGAGTTGTTTGGTTTTTTTTTAGTATCTCAAACTGATGTGGCCATTTTCAGGGGGTGTGGAAAAGTGAAACTTGCGTCTTTTGAGGGTTTGCCTTGTTCCATGTGGAGTTCTGCCAGTGAGCACTAGAAGTATCCACAGGCACTGTAGAGTGTGATCTTCCCCTCAAAAGAGACTTGATCTAGTTAGCAATGAACTTCGTATCTAATCTTTGTTTATTTGGGGCAGCCAAAATAGCTTTAAACAAACTCCTTTGGATAACTCCATTTTAATCCTTGTTTATTGGGGTGGGCAGGGTGATTTGGAAAAATATTAACACTGGGTTTTTACTATAGGAGAATTTGGCTCTCTCCATTTTTCTGTTGTCTGGTACAGTAGTGTCTTGCACTGCATTAGCTCTGGTTGTGTCAAGCCTACTCTAAACAATTGTCTGGCCCGGTCAGGTTCTTAGTTTTGTTTAGTTGCTTAGCTTAGTTTTAATTATAAAAGTTGCACAACTCTTACGGTATGGTGAACTGAAAGAAAAAATGAGAGCTTGGTCTGTATTTACTAAAATAAAAAACATAGTTGTGCAAAGGAACAATCGGAAGGGATTGTGTTTATCTGGTTTTGATGTAGAATGGTAACCGTCTCCTCCCTGTGTTTTAGATGGGACTGTGAAAACCCTGTGTGTTGGAGTCCTAGGGGGAAGAATGAGCAAATGGTTCTACAAAGCACCTGTCGTTTGCTGGAGGGAAAGGATAAGAAATACATGGAATTTTGCTGATGTATTTATCCACTGAAACACAGTGACTGCCAGATTGTGTAAAATAAAATAATACTTTATTAATATTTCTTATGCAAAAACTTTTGTTGTTTTACGGATACTGACTTAGACTTCGGAGTTGGCAAATGCCTATGTAGGACCTGGAGCATGCGCTCCCAGCTTGTGTTCCCTTCTTGTGTGAAATTGGACAATATTGAGTGGTGTGCCTGTGTTACAGTGCTGCAAGGTAAAAATTGCAATTTCTAACCACATTTAATGGTGGAGGCTTCAAACAGAATGGGACTGTGCAGATTTGAGAGCTGCAAACTGAAAAATGCTGCCACCAGTGCATATAAAACCTGAGCAAAGAAAAAGCAGGACTTCATGCAGGAAGGAGAAATACAGCTTTGTGATCCAGGCTTTAATCTCCAAGAGCTGGTTTCCCTTTCCGCAGGACTATTTGCTCTGCATGGTTTCCATCAAATCCTTTCAGCTCCTCCAGTCTGTCTTCCTTCTATGAATGGGGTTAATGCCTTTCTCTTATTCAAATAATGGCTGTCAGATTTTGAAATACTGTTCTGGAGAGAGCTGTATAAGCACTTAACCATATCCTATTCATGAAATATTTGCATTTGATAACTGTTCTGTGTCAGGAATTTCAGCAAGTTTTGCACAGTCTTATCTTCAAGTATTATTTCTTATTTCACATGTACCAAATCAGTATTTAGTATTTGTCGGTTACTGCTTGGGTTCTGTTAGTTTGCCAACTTAAATATCTGTAACTGTTAAAAATTTGAGTCACCATTTATTGCACCTTTACTGTTAAGACTTAAGGGCAAAATACTTGATGGTTTTTTTTGAATGGTGCAACAAATGTCTTCCGCAGGCCAAACTCAAGTGGTTCACTTTGTCATCCTCTGGTTGTGTGGAAGGTCTCTGTGCCTTTTTTTCCCTAAGTATCCAAAGTGTTTTCCAAGTGTTTTGATTCAAACTGCTCTCTATCTTGTACTGTTTGGAAATCCTTGGAGGGCCTCCAGTTACTGTTGCCTGATACCTCAAGAAATGCTGCTCCTGCTGTGTTGCATTTAGAGAATTCATTTTTAGGGTGATAGTACAAAACTGTATCCAGCTGTTCTTCAGCTTGACTTTGTTCAGCAGTTTTAGCTGGGTTTATGAAAGGAAAATAATGGAGATAAATTGAACTTTATTAGATGAAGTTCTTTTTTTGCTACCACTCATACCCTTTTTTTAAAGGTACTGCTCTCCTGGGAAAAATTCCAGTGAGCCAGGTAGTGGTTTCATATATGGCTCAAGTTTTGACTGGAAAAGCTTAGGTTGGATTTAAAGAGAGAAAAGGCCAAGACCCTATGTTTTGTGAACAGGGATCATATTCTGTTCATTTACCATCATGTTAAATATTAATAATTTTGGGCTGAACTGGTTCGCTCTCAAGTACAGTAGGGTTTATCAGCATCTGAACTGTCTCTCTGTTGTCGCTGGTGTTTGTGGCATTTATTTAGGGGAGAGGTACTTCAGTGTGTTATACTGAAATAGCCTTGGAATACCTGAGCTAAAAGAAGCTGCTGCTTGCCTGTGAAGGTGACAGTGGGTGACTGTGCTGTTGTGTTGACGGCTCAGACTGCATTTCTCCTTGTCAATGATACAGGTACAGCTTCTTTCTGCAATGCCACCTCAACTTTCTTGTGGTTTCTTACCTCTTGTGTTGCATTTGGTCTCAGGCAGATGCAACATGACAGAGTGTATCTGTTCACTATTAAACAATATAAAGTAGTAGCTCTCACTGTTTTCTCAGTAAAACTGTCCATAGATCTGATATCCAATCAGAAGTAAAAGGAAGATTTGGAAATCTAATGCATTTCAACCCAGTTCTCATATTTTACAGAGCAGCAGGCACATAGTTTCCCTGTGGCTCTTCAAATTCTCCCTGCTCTTGGCACTGGAGTGATGGTGGCATACCCATGGCTGAGCAAGGCCAGCAGGGTGGTTGGAACTAATGGGACCTTCTGGGCAAGGACACATTTGTTACCACATCAGTTGCTCAATGGTGCATTACCTTTAGATTACCTTTTTCTTGTGGTAGAAGTGATGCAACTTGCTGCTGGGACATCTGAGAAGGTCACTCACCTTCACAGAAGCCTTTGCGGTGTGCTGTGATTCTGTCCCAGGCATGCCTCACCATAACTCAGGTGTGTACCTCCCCTGGGTCACACAGGGGATTTAGCTTCTCAGTGTCAGGGCAAGGGCAGCTGTTGCTTCCAAGGGAAAGGCAGCCATAGGTTTGCTTGTGTTGGTCATTTGAGTGCCTTGTTGTAGACAAGCCAGCTGGAACATCTCAGTGTTTTGCTCCTCACGTTAGTCTAGGTTTGGATCTGTTCCTGCACAGATATTTTGCATGGTGTACAGTGCAAAAGGTTCATCTGCACAAAGCTGAGAGGTAACAAGATGCAAACAGATCTCCGAGCATTGGTGTCCATGCTGGTGTGGAATGAGTGCTGGCAGTGATAGAAATGCCATGAGCTTTTCTAGGCATGATGGGTCCCTCAAGGAGCTTCCACTACATCATCTTGCTTGGAGGAATGTGTGGGAAAATGTTGCAGAGATACTACCCTCATTTTACAAAAGGAAAATGAGCTTTTGGTGCTCTGATTTAAAACATCAGAGTATCAGGTTTCCTGAGGAGTTTGTCGTGTGACAGTGTAACAGCTCCATGCCATGACAGTGTAAAAGTAAAACAGGGTCTGTGAGACTACGCCTGCAAAGATGTTAGAGATGGGACTCAGGACTTCTCTTTGTGGAAAAACCTTACTAATAACTCAGAGAATTAGGTCTATCCATGTCAGCTGGGGGTCTGGCAAATTGCATGTGATGGCTCATTGCCAAAACAGACTTATAGTGTTAAACACAAACTACAGGGGAATGCAGCTTACATAAATGCATCCTTCCTTTTAATAATGAAATTCCACAGCATGTGGCAATTTGCAGAAAATCATCATACTTTATAATAGGTGCTTACATGGGGCTATATGGCAATAACAATTGGAATTTCCAGCAGTGATCAAAAGAAGCATTACAAGTGTTGGCATCCTTACTCTGAATTAGTTAACTTTAGGGGTCCTCTGTAGAGATTATGCCTTGTGTAGAATTTGCCTCTCTCCCCTCAGTTCCCGGTGACAAACCAGTGGCTTCTTCCTCAGCTAGTGTTTCTTCAGAAGCAGAGAAGAGTTTGCTGTCATTTTGCAAATCTTCCCGTACTGGATATGGCAGTCAGTGATATAGATGCATATGTAAACCAGGTCCTTTCCAGAGAGGACAGAAAAGGTCTCACACAGTAGGAAGGCCTTGGAAACCCAGGGAAAATGAAATAATGGGAGCAAGAGGAGCTAGTTCTCAACATTTACATGACATCCGCTTTGGGACTCCCTGTCTTGACAAAGGATACAACAGCAGTCTCCAAAATAACTCCTATCAGAGATTAATTGTAAACAGTTGTGTCTGAGCAGAGACAAAGATAGTAGAGGTTTCATTCACACGATTTTGGTTGTTCAAAGATGGGGTTTGCCCGTTCTTTCAGTCAGATCTGCTCAGTTTTTCCAAAGGCATCCCTTAGAGGTGGCTGTATCCTCTCTAAGATGAGCTGACTTGTTCACCTTACAGCAATCTTTTCCTGTTGACAGGAAAAGTAAACAAACAAGATGGGGATCTGGGGATTTGGTTTTGGTTTTTCTTCCTAACTTGAGATGCAGTTTTGATACCACTAAGATCAACTGGTGTTTGAATAGGGAGTTCAGCTTAGAAAACTTCCTTCTTGAGTTGTGAACTTTGAGATTGTTTAAAATAGACAGGAAGAATTGCTAAGGAAATGAAGCAAGGTTCTTTTCCTTCAAAGATTTGTTATGAGATTTTAGTATGCATGAAAAAGAAACTGGTATTTAGATTTGGAATAAGAGACATAAAATGTTTCAGCAGCTCATTATAAGTGCTATTATTTGAGGTTTGTGATAGAGCATTCAAAGGGCACACACTTAGCAAGAATGGAGCCCAAGATCATCAGAATGCAAACTGAAGTTTTGCTGCAAGGGGGGGGGTTTGTTGGTTTTTATTTTCCTGGAGTGCTATTGGTTGTACTTAAGTCTTGGAAGCCTGTGAATGCTGAAGTCATGTTTGGAAAATGTGTAACTAGTAAAAGTCTCAATTTTAGAATCACTTCTCCCAAAGAAAAGTAAATTTGAAGGAAATTAGCACAAATTAGCACAGGTTTGCTTTGTGCAAGCACGGTTTGCGCTTGCTCAAGCATGTCTGCCTTGGGGTGCGCTGGAACCCGCTGCCTGCATCGCCGTGTGGAAGGGCCCAGGGTCCTCTTGGTGGTGAACAAAAACTTACAGGGGAAAGAAATATTTCTGCCGTCAGAAAGAAATTATTTCAACCTGCTCACATTGGCAACAGGAGCAGAGGAAATGAAGAGTTTCAGGCTGATGTGGAGGAGGTGTTTCTCTGGAGCTGGACTGTGAAGTGTGTGTGATATTGGTGCAGAACTAGTGCCCAAAGGTCACCAGTGTTTGGGACTGCTGTTTTGGTGTGGGAATAAAGTTTCTGACAGTTTTCTCTCTTTAAATAAGCTTTTAGTTGGTGTGTGTTCATTGTTTCAGTGAAATACAGGATGTCTTTCTCTGTACGCTGAGGACCATCACTACCCTCTCCAAAAAAAAAAAAAATAAACAACCACCCGAAACAGGAGGAGAGGCATTATTCTGCTTTTTGTGCACAAAGCATTAATTTCAGTAGGAATCAGGGCAGTGTTGGGATCAGGTCCATTAATCTCAAAAGTAGTATTGTGTCACAGAGGCATGGAGACTCAAAATCCTGGAATTGAGTAGGGAAATTGTGTCTTAGTCAAAGTTATTGTCTGGTAAGATCAAGTGCTATGAATTTAAATATTTGTCAGATTTGGAACTATTCTTGGATTTGTTTAGTGCTTTCAATATTAATGTTCTGAATGAAGTAGTTGTTTAATTAAGGTAATAGCAATGCTCTGATATGTTCAATCTTTCAGTCTTTTCGTTGGTTTAGATATCAGTTAATTTAGTTTTATTTTTTTTCCCTAAAATGCTGTTTAATACCAGCGATAGAAGTTCAGAGGTATGCTATACCCTCCTTATGTTACATGAAATTACTCTTTTTGTAATGGAGCTGAAGACAGATCAGTGTCTGTACGTAGGCTGCCAGAAATAAAAGGTTGCATAAAATAAGGGATCTTGAGCATGCAGAAGGAGACACTTCAATAGATAATGAATGCACTGAACAGGTAGAGAAGGTTTGGATAATCCAAATGACTTAGCTAATCAATAGGGAGGCAAGAATTTCTCACTGGACAAAGGAACATTCTTTCACCTGTGTCGGGCTTTCATAGCAAGGGAAATGTCCAAGCCGGGAACAGCACTGAGGCCACAGGGAAGGTGATGTCCATCCCTCGATCCCTGCTGGGCCACGGGATGCAGCTCTTTCTGAAAATGACGTTAGTTCTGCAAGAGAGCAGTCTGTGTTCCAGCAGCAACTGCTATTGCATGCTGTCATGTCTCTGGCTAATCAGATGTCTCTCAGACACCATCTGTACCCAGCAGATCTACGTTCTTTACATATATCATAGTTTGGAAGGGTGGGCACCTTGCTCAGCCGAACACTGGTTTTCTTTCCCTTTTATGTAACTCTCACCTCGCCATCCAGATCCACCTATCAAAACTGCAATCAAAGAGCAAAGATGATTGAACCTTTCAGCATAATTAAAGAGTTAAAAGATAATAATAAGCTGGATGCAAAAGGCCTCTTGGTTCTGTAGTATCATTCAAGCCATTTTTTTCCAGCATTTTAACAGTGAGCAGTACACACCTGAAAGACTGATGAACCTATGTTTTGTTACTGGCCCCAACCTGTCAAAGTCCTGGATGCTTTCTTGACACTTGAGAAATGCAAGAAATCAATCAACTCTACTCATCTGATATTTTTTGTGAGTGGATATATAAATATTTGCCTGGTGAATGGGTGCTCTTGATGCAATCTCGGTGCCTGGGCTGTGAAAGGAAAACTGTTGCTAAGTCCCCAAATCAGCAGCAAACGAGCAGCTCACATATACCTGATCAGCACTGTGGGCTCCAGAGCTCTCTTTGATGCCTGATGGCTCCAGTGCTGGAGAGAAGGGTGAGGTGAGGAGTGTGGGAAGCAGGTGGGTGACTCTTAGGATTTGTCACATCCAGGGTGGTTCTGCAGTTATACCACTGGCAGTGTCATTGCTCAGAAAGGCTGTGATTGCATTCCTGGGTTGAACTGGGATAGCTGAGGCTGGGTAGAAAAACAGAAGTGGAAGGAATTCCAATGGTTTTGGGCTCCGTGGTAGCTTGCAGATTTCAGAGGCAGGGCTTTGTTCAGATGTGCAGTTTGTCTTGTGTCATGCACTGAAATCAAACTAGCACAGCAGTGCAGCCATGCACAGCCTGTCCAAACAGTCTAGTAAAAGCTCTGGCATTTGCTAACAGAAGATCCTAGGCATTGTTTACAAAGATTAGATGAGTATGGGGTTTGAAAACATTGTGTGATGACTTTCATGCTACGTTAAGTACAGAAATTCCACACATTTTTCTTAAATCCAGGTACTATACACAATGGAATCTCTGCAAGATGCATTTTTCACATAATAATGAAAGATGAACTTATTTTTAAAATTCTTTGTAAAGGTTTTTATAAAACTTTATAAACTTATTTTTCTGGTGAAGGTACATGCCACTGGTTTATGTAGAGCTGGAGCACTTTCAGAGCACAGCTTAACAGTCTGGTGATGGCATTTGGAAACAGAGAACATTAATTATTTCAGTAAAATCAACAGACTTGCAACACACTATACATTAATTTCATTTCTGTGTTTTCCATCTGCACTGGTATAGAAAGTTTCCTGGAGGTAGCAGCCATGGTGGTACCTGTTTGCCAAGCAGAAAACTGGAGAGAGCTGCTCTTGCGAGCCAGCTTCACTGCAACAGAGCAGTGTTAGTGAGGAAGCCTTGTGAAGTTGTCTTGGCACTCTGTCTAAAGGTGGAATGTCCAGGAAGACCATTCATGTATTTCTATTACTAAACATCACTTTGCAAAATATTGCAATCCCTCAAACAAGGTAGAAACCGCCAGGTGTTACAGTGCAGGTGCCTGAGCTGTGCATGGCCCAGTGAAGTGCCCAAGGGGCAGAGGATGCGTGGGACATTCCCACAGCCCCATCAGGCAGAGAAGAGGTTCTTGGGTGCCTGCTGACACTGTCTCATTCTGCACTGTGGGGATTCTCTTCTGTGAAACACCTGGAGGGGCCCCGTGTATGTGGCAGCAGGTCGTGGATCGTTAAGATGAGCACAGTTCCTCCAACCTCTCCTCCGAACAGGTACAACTACACTTGCTTTTAGCTAACAAAGCAGCCCTTCTGTATCTGATCTCTGCATCCTTGAAATCAAAAAGTTGCTGTTTGTGCTGTTAGCAAATGCCTCTTTAGAAGACAAATGGGAAGTTCAGATACCCACAGTTGGGAATGATATTCCAAGGGAATTGGATTGAAGTTGGCCCTTGCAGCAGAGCAGTGTGCTTTGCAAAGCAGGGCTGCTTTCACAGCTACACAGTGGTTGGAGTCTTTGGACAATTGCAAATGAGACTGAAGGTGTGAACTGTGGAGCTGCAGCTCTCAGGTTCCGTACCTCTCTGTCTTAATGACTTTGAGCAGACAGCTTTAAATTGTTGTGCTTCAGTTTTGCTGCCTGTAGGATGAGCTGACCCCTCTGTGAGAGATAGGTATTCCCCTGCTGTTGCTTCTCTTCCCTCCAAACTGCATTCAGCAGGGAAGCTTCATGTTGGCTGAACTTTTTTTCACACACTTGTGGAGCTGCAAGCTAATGTAGCTCTAGTTCAGATATAGTTTTGGCAAGGCTTTGTTTTCTTAACGTTGACACAAGAGACTCCCAATTTCCCACTTCCAAGGGTAAAGAAAAAAAATACCTAACACTTTGTGTTAAACTGCTGTTGTGTAGCAGTACCTTGCCTGTTAAACAAGTATTCTCCAGTGTTTTTTGTCCATTCCTTCTTTGCCACTGAACTTCTAAAGCAGTCTTCTCTTTGAAGGGAATATTTATGCAAAGTGATTTTTGAGTGGTTTTGTTCTCTAAGCCAAGAACTGGCAAGCCCACCTCAGTGCTGCTCTCTGCATCAGCCAGGCAGCTGAGGCAGCCCAGGGCTGGGGAACAGCAAAGGTCTCACACTGGTCATGCGTGATCTCTGTCTGCATTGGGGAAGCACAGTGACATTCAGATATAGGACTGAATCTTCTTCCTTTTAACCTATAGATAGCATTAAAGTATTTTTTTAGCAAGGAGGAATGAGACCACAGCACCCACCTGTACCTTGGCAGCTACCCCTGATATTGCAGCTTTAAGAAAGTGCCAGGCAGCATTCACGTGTCTTGCTGCTGGATAAGATCAGGGGGTTTGTTCCTGCTCCGTGCTGTGTCTTGCTGTTTCTCCTACTCTGTCCCCCTGTCTCTGCTGAAAGTTAATTGTGGTTGTACATATCCTGTTTAAAAGCCAAACAAGAAACATAGTTGGAAGGGGGAAAATAATAATGGGCTTAATAGTTCACATTGATTTTTAACGTAACCAAATGTATGCTTTAGCACATTTGTATTGAATCTGGACACTCAGAATAGAATCATAGAATGTTGGAAGGGACCTTAAAGGTCATCTGGTTCCAACCCCCTGCCATGGGCAGGGACACCTTCCATTAGCCCAGGTTGCTCCAAGCCCCATCCAACCTGGCCTTGAACAATTCCAGGGATGGGGCAGCCACAGCTTCTCTGCGCAACCTGTGCCAGGGCCTCATCACCCTCACAGCCAAGCATTTCTTGCATATATCTAATCTAAACTTACTCTCTGTCAGTGTGAAGCCATTCCCCTTTGTCCAATCACTCCAGGCCCTTGTAAATAGTCTCTCTCCATTTTTCATGCAGGCTCCCTTTAGGCACTGAAAGGACACAATTAGATCACCCCCATGTCTTCTCCAAGCTCCAAAATCCCTACTCTCTCAGCCTTTCCTCATAGATGTGCTCCATCCTTTTAATCAACTTGGTGGCCTCCTCTGGACTTAGTCCAAGAGGTCAATGTCCTTTGTTTGCTGGGGGCCTCAGAACTGGAGGCAATGGTGCAGGTGGGCTCTCACCTGAGTGGCACAGAGGGGCAGAATCAGCTCCCTCTTCTTGCAGAACATAAGTTTTTTCAATGAACATCCTCTCTGGTTTTTGGTATCCTAATTCCTGGACTGTTGGAAGCCGTATGAAATCATGAGAACCTGAACTAATTTACTGTAACTTGAAAGTAACCAATATGTATTTTGAACATTTTTACTGAAGTTCTCAGGGCTTTTCTGCCCACCAAAAAGAAGATAGGATTTTGTTGGCTTGTGCGAAGAGTAAAGAGGAAGAAGAAAAGACTGCTTTTTACGCCAGCAGTGAGCAAAAAAGCTAAAGACTGTGCAAAGAAGTAATTGTGCTGTTGTAGATTTGAAATAATTGGGTGGCAAAAGGCCAGGCCAAGAGCTTTCGTTGTCCGCTGTACTTCAGTCGTGGTGCATGTAGTGTACCATGTGTGCATCTCCTCTTTTTTTCCAGACCCAGGTGAGGAGTCTTGGAAAGGTGTTTGCCTGCAGGGCGCTGTGGAATGCTGGCAGGACTTGGGCACTGTGTACATATGTACATGGGCACTATGAAGCTCTGTGGCTTCAATGCTACAGGTTTCTCCAAGCAAATGCCTGTGGAGTGGTCAGCCAGCAAAACCAGAAAACTGGTTGCTTCAGGTTTTTGGTTTCAGAAATCATCAGCTGTCATTCAGCTGTTTTCCATGCTGTACACAACATAAACATCTGCTTTAAAGAGAAATCCTTCCCATGTAGACAATGTGGTTGTCATGTGGGATCTGATTTGCAGAAGCAAATCTTCATTCTTCCATTACAAATGTTCTCAAAGCCTTTGAGATTTTTTGATCACTTCTAGTTCTTCACTAACTACTTAATTTATACATAGTCTTCCAAAGTTTTCATATGTAAAATACCATGAGAAAGTCTTCATTCACTATGTGTGAAAAATTTTTGTGGTGAACTGTGAGGGAGAGTAGGTCAACTTTAGCATTTCACTGACAGCCTGTACCAGTACAGTGAGCCTGGACCTAGTTATTTTGCTAGATATTTAGAGTTCAGGACTGTGCTATGTTTCATGTTATCTTGCTTAATATTACTAAAATTCAGGAAATGCAGAGCTTGGAACTGCTGCTCAGAAATGCAAAGAGTGGACCTTGCTGCAGATGTCACTGTAGAGCTGCTGGAATTTAGTCAGACAGATGTTTATTCCACTTGTTAAACATTGATATTGTATCCTTTCAGAATCTGCATTAAATTTATATATTGGTGAAAACAGGGTAAATGGAGGGATAAATTTTAATGCTGCTCTCCTGCTTCTAACAAAGGAGATCCCTACACTAGGTCCTGTGCCTGTGTCTATGTGGTTTGCTGTGGTGCCCGTGGGGCTGGGGTCAGGTTCATGCTGACAGCTGGGTGGGGTTGGGTTACCAGGGACCTCGTGCTTGGCAAGGGCCAAGGAACTTGGCTTTCCCTGCCAGGGCCAGGCTCATTCCCACAGGACCTGGCTGCTTCGATTTAGGAGGAAGATGTGCCTCTCCTGCCGGTGAGGCTGCTTTGTAAGCCTGGGGCAGAAGAGAGGCCAGCATGCCAGCTCAGCTGCTTGCCTGCAGCCCGCTGCTGAAACTGAGGAGCTCTGACCAGTCTGGTGTGGGATGTGCAATTAGTAGAATTTGTGCAGCTTTGCAGTGCCAGGGCTATATAGCATTAGAAAATGCACATGTGCTGTAGTGCTCTCAGCCTCATTGCTCAGGCTGCTCTGTAGTTTCTAGGCATTGTGCCTGAACTGTTGACAGGGTTCATCTAATGGACGATTTTTAGTACACTTAGACACATCTCAGTGATCATTCTCCTCTTACCTGCTCATGTTCTGGCCCAGCATGGCCAGGTTTCTTTGACAGTGTTTGTTCCAAAATGTTTTTGTTGATCCATCTATCTGGAATGTGCCCTTGTATTTTTTTAAAACTTACAGAATTAATAATTTTAGCAAGGTAAAAGGAAACTTGACATTATTTAACTTAAAAGTTTAGAGAGAAAAAGTGTTTAAGGTTATTAAGATGTATTGAAAGGCAGCCTTCCAGTACCTAAAGGGGCTCCAAGAAAGCTGGAGAGAGACTTTGGACAAGGGCATGGAGTGACAGGACAAGGGGCAATGACTTCACACTGACAGAGGGCAGGCTTATAGATGGGATATTGGGAAGAAATTCTTGATTGTGGGGGTGGTGAGGCCCTGGCACAGGTTGCCCAGAGAAGCTGTTCATGGCAAGGATTTGAAACTAGATGGTATTTAAGATGCCTTTCAGCCCAAACCATTCAGTGATTCTCTGAAATGGTAAGAATATTTGAAAAGAAAAAACTCAGCTTGACTCTGTGAAATACAAGCAGCTTGGGCAATAAATGCAGAGTCTGCGTTACCATGAAGACTGCATTTTACACATAGCTGTTTAAAAACTTTTTGTATACTTTTTAGAAGCCTCACTGTGCATCAGTGGCTCTGTCCCTCTCCCTAACTCCCTGTTTCCCATCACTGAGGATTGCCAGTCTAGAGTTCCTCATGCTTCCTTCTTAGTAACTCTGATTTCTAGATTAAATGACTGCTCTCTTCCAGGAGGTAATTATCTGAGAGATTAAATACCCTGTGTGTAGAGAGTGGTGCTGATGTCTTGGCAGCATTTCAATTAGAGGTTTGCTACTTAGTGCTATAAACCTTATTACTGTTCATTTCTTTGCTGAAAAATTAGCAAACAGTATTTCTATCCCATTTTTTAGAAAGGGCAGTAAATTGCATTAGCTACTTTGTTATGCCATGGAGAAGCAAAACTTAATTATTCAAGTAGCTTGGTGGATATTTTGACTGAAACTCCATCTGCTGATGCAGAAATTAGTTCTATTTTTAACAGTGTGAGACACTCTGCGGCAATTATTCAGCAGAGTTGCTTTTCAGAGGGTATTTTTGTGCACTGCTTTTGACTGTCTCCTGGGTAAGGTTTGTGTGTGATCTTTGGTGGATATTCTTTGTTGTCCTACAACAGTTGTTTTCAGTTAATCAATGACAGTTTTCATTAAAAACGTCTCAATCAGGAAGTAGAAAACAACCAGGTACTTTCTGAAGAGTTTTATTGCCTACTTTGAGGCCAGGTCTTTGGCTGGGGAGAGTCCTGGGGCAGCTGGTAGAGGAAGAGGCAGGACTAGAGTGCTGCCTGTCAGTACGTCACTGCGGTGTTGGTGCGCAGCTCCCACTGCGAGAGCCATGCTGGAGGTCACGCAGCTGGAGAAGGGAGATGGTTTGGTGGGATTTGCTATGTAACTCCAACTACCCTCTTTAGTTACCGAACACTAGTTCCAATAACCTGGTTTAGTGAAACATGCTCTGCTGGAACTGTTCACTTACCTTGGGTGATTTTACCGAAAGGTCGGAGAGCAACTTTGGCAACAGCTGTGAGCAGGACAGGTTGGTTCCACGGAGCTGGGACAGTACGGACAGATGCTTCCTGGGGGACGGGAACATCCATCAACCAAGGAAGACACTGTCTTTGCCATTTGGTTTCTAAGATAGTGATTAGAAGTAATGGAGGTCTAAGACTTTCTCTGTGAGCTAATTCCCATTGCAACAAATTTCACTTTGGCCCCAGTTCAGGGTTTGTATGTTTGTTAGTTTGGGTTCTGTCCTTGGCACTGCTGGACAGCCTCAAAGGCTTTTGGAGCACCACATGCTGAGAGCGTTTGTGTGCACAGGGAGCTGCTGTGGGCAAGAGTGGGGTTTTGGAAGTGTGCTGTGCCGGTGGGCAGGGAGTCACTGGTGTTCCAGCCAGGCTGGAGATGGCCTGGCAGGACTCTGCAGCTGGGAATGCTGCTTACCGGTGGTTTGTGGAGGTGACCCTGTCTGTGTGGGCTCATTGGACCTAGGTGGGACCTTATTGTCTGTTTGAGTGGTCGTCAGGACTAAATACTAGCCTGTATGGTAAGCTGAGAGTAAGTATCTTGGGATCAACGCATTATTACAGTAAACCCTAGAAATGTACCAACCTGAGTTAGACCAAAGCTTCTGTAATAATTGTTACCATTTTTTTAGAACATGCTTTGAGTTAACCTAGACTAAGACATATGAAATTTTTAAATTTTAATGAAGAAAAAAAAAATGGTCACAAGAAAGGACTTGCCTTCCAAATATTCAGCAGTGTAAGAGCTTAAACCAGGGTGAAGGGAAAGAATAACATCGCAATTCTGGCACACTGTAGGATTATCAACAATCTATCCACTACGATGACTTTACAAAGGTTCACGCTCTCAGTGTGAATTAGAGCATGTGAGTCCTGGAACTACCTATGGGCTTGCTGAGCAAGAAGATGGGACAAGGTTTCCTTTAAAAACTGGTCATAGTTACTGATGAGCTAGCAGGGACTGCCATCAGAATGAAAAGTGTGCTCACTGCCTAAACTGAAAATGCATTTATTTCCCCAAAACTCTTAGCCAAATTGAGGTAGCAGTTAAGTCAGAAAACCAAGCTTGTGTTTTGGCTTTGGGGGGTGGGGGGGGGGGGGGGGGGGGGGGGGGGGGGAGGTGAATAGAAGGCAGAGTACAAGATTTGTCCTTTTCAAGCCCATTTTTTGTTGTTACATTTTTTAAAAAATATTTCTACAGTTCTTCCACTTTTTCATTGTCCTATCTTTAAAGAAGGCCTTTGCTGGTGTTGCTGTTGGGCAGGGGCTGCAGGGCAAATGAAGGACTCAGCAGTGGGAATGTTTGGCAGGTTGGTATTGGGGGTTACGTCATGGTGGGGTACCTTTGGGACAGGGTGCAACAGAGCAGGCTTCCCCTTAAACAGCATCATCATAATTGGGTCAGATTTCTACTAAATAGATAGTTGTTACAGATCCAGAGAGTATACTCCTGTACCTTATCCATGTTTGTGACCTAAAAACTGAGGGAAATACAGTGTGGTGTCTCTTAGAGTTAGTATCCGCCTCTGCTTTCCTTCAATAAGCATGGTAGAGCCAGCCAGGCTGATTGAAAATTAACAGAACAGAATCTGTGCGAAAACATGCCTGGCGAATAAGTTCACATCTCTTAAACATAGCTTTCTTTTTAAGGCTAGATCTGTTACGAATAGATGGTGAACACGGTTGTCTGCCTGCAGAGCAGTACTCTGTGAGGACATTCACTTCTCCTTCCCCAGAAGAGTAAATTGTCTCACCACCCAACAGTTTCCCAAAACATGTGGGGTCTGGTTGCTCTGCTTACTTCAGGCATAAAATAGAAGCTTCATCTTAACATGTCTTCCCCAGATCTCACCTAGGATCTTTTCAGCCCCTCGTGCCTTGTGGCTCTGCATGTAGTGGAGGAGGGCAGGAGGAAGGCTCGTGGCTGTCCTGTCTGAGGGGACAGAGCAGGTGCAGCCTGTGTTTTAGCCATTTCCAGTGCAACACCTCTTTCTGCTTTTCTCTGGTTCCTGACTGGAACAGGGCACCCACCACAGGCGCTGGCCAAATGATAGGTGTTTCATCTGTCTCACTGTTCAATGCACAACGTGTCTGTGGCACCTTCAGCAGGGCAGAGGTTGAATCTGTCTGCAGGTGGCTCCTTAACTTGTAACGGGAGCCTCAGCAACCTCCTGTGTCAGGTTGCAGGGGAAGAGATTTTGGGGTTGCACCTTGCCAGAGCTCTAGGAGAGGTGTGAAGCGTGTCCTTCAACCCAGCAGTGTTCCTCATGGAAGCAAATGTGAGGTCTGTATGTTGGGGTTTTGCCTGTTTGTTTTTTAAAATAAACTTCCAAGACTATTGCTGGCAGAGCTGTTTTGCTTTTTGGTTTTATTGTTCTCCATAAAATGAGACTCTCACTTGAGATGTGTTCCTGATGGGGTCAGGGATGAAGTAATTTTAGCAGCCTTGGTGATTCTGCTGCAGTGCGTTCATGCCTTGCTTGTTCAGGGCTGCAGTTGCTCTCTCAAACACACGTTTGGGGCTCCTGCCAAGACACCCAGGGCACTGCTGCATTGTGTTACAAGGTCCTTCTTTGTGTGGGCAGGGCTGGGTCTGGGCTCTGGTGGTATGGCATGTTTGGCCAGTGAAGGGGTGTTGGAGTCACACTGCGTGCTGCCCTTGCTGCACACCCAGCATGGGAGGCTCACTGCCTGCCTCCGGAACCGTACGTCCTGGGGCTTTCTCCTTTCTCAGATGTCAGCAGTACCAGGGTTGTGGATGCAGCTGGTTTGCTGGGCAGAGCCCTGGGTCACCACGGAACGAACGCCCAGGCTCAGGACAGCTGTTTGCTGTTGCTGCTGGATTTTGCTTTTCAAAAGTCAGTCACTGAGCTGCTGGCTATTGCGACACTGAGGGAATGAAATCAAGTGTCTGTCCTTTTGTCAGATTGGGTTAGGTATTTTCCTGCTGCTGTTGCTCTACAGTAAGCAATATTTGTGGCCCAGCTTGTGCTTGACATTAAAATCAGGAAAACTACTTGCACTGCTGAGGTCCTGTTTTTATTTTAAGTGCTTGATCAGTTCTGGCTGTGGGGATAAAGATTCTATGTTGGGAGACTGCCCATAAACACAAAGAATCTGTGGTTTGAATGGTTTAGTGATTAGAAAAGGTTTCTAATACCAGAAGTCCATGTCTTTCAGGGGTATGGTTAGAGCTTCTCCAGTTATGGTGATTTCTTCTAGGGAGCTTTGAGGTCTGACTTCCTTGTGCACGTCCTCTGCAAAGTCTTCTGGAATTTGTCCCAAACAGCGCAGAACGTGGAGAAATTGTCAGAAGGTGTCATGTACAGATTCACTGAGCAACAAGGACTGTGAACAGCAGAGGAAAAATGACTGAGATCAAGTTTTAATAATGGTTAGGATCTTTTTAGCATTTAAATGTTGTGTTTTGTCAGGACACTAAGACAGCTCTAGGGAACTCCCTGTTCTTCAGGAGTGAAATGTGCTGTTTTAAAAGTCTGCCTACATATTTCACTAGAAATATTTTGGTCAACTTTACAATCGGGTGTTTCATGATGAAAACAGTGGCAAACCCCCAGCAGCTCCCTCCTCTCAATCTAGAGGAAATCTGATCCCTGCTGGGATTGCTGGTGGCATCAGTGCTGGATTGATCTCCTCGTTCTCCCCCTCCTGCTGCCTGTGCATGCAGATCTGTTGGGTGCAGGTTCTGCTTCACGTGAGGGTGTGGCGGTGGTGGGACAGGGACCCCTGTCCTGGGTCACAGCAGGTGTGGGATGTGGGTATCCCTGGAGGGCCGGGCAGTGGTGGGACAGGGACCCCTGTCCTGGATCACAGTGAGTGTGGGATGTGGGTGTCCCTGCAGAGCCGGGGATGGGACGGGGAGAAGAACATGCTGTGTTCATCCCACGCACGCTCCTTCCCAGAAGACAGAGCTGTATTGTTGGGACAAAGACACATGAAAATACTAAAAGCACTCAAACTATTTTCTTTTTTTTGGTGAGTCTTTTGTGGAGCTCTGCAAAGCAGCCAGCCCAGCGTGTAAAGCCACTGGCACAATTCAAAGGTGAGCTAAGAGTAGAAAGAAAATCATCAGCTTTTTGATTTTTTTGCTGCTTACAAGGAAGGGGCTTTATATTTTTATATGAGGCATTATCAACATTAGGCTAAGATGCCTGGAGAAATAGTACAAAAGATAAGTGATGACTGATCTATTTAAAAGGTTGAGGTGCTCTCAAGGCTAACACTAGGTAAGAGAGCTTTTGGGGGAAGAGCATTGTCTCAAAGGGCAGAAACATGTCCATGAAGTGTCCAGATGTGCTGCACAACCCAAGAAGGCAGCACTAGCAACGAGTGTAATGTGGAGACAAACCAACAGAGCAGGTTAGGCAGTGGTATCTTCCGTAGAGTAGTCCATACTGTTAAAGAAGTTAAAGAGAAATGCAAAAGCCAATGTGCTTCCTGCTTTATCAGGAACTCAGTTCCAAACAACATTAGTTTGGCCATTTCTTCACCAACAATAATGCATCAGTTTGGGTCTAGAGTCATGGATGCTATAACTGGTATTTATTTGGAAAGGAAGGGGTTACTAATTTGGGGAATCTTGATGGAGAAGACAAACTAACCTGAAAATATGCAAATACAAGTGCTAGTTTCTGTGGTAGGCAGCTGCCCCTATCTCTGTGGGAAGGGACAGTTTCCTGCTTTCTGTCAGTGTGTTGAGCTTGAGCACACCTTGAAAGCATTTGATCAACATACAGCGCTCTTCCCACCTACAGTGGTCTGGTGTGAGGTAATTTTCTAAGCTTCTGGATAACATCACCATGAGCAAAGGTTATCAGATTGATCAGTCAGTGAAGTCACTCAATTAATATTTTGCTCTTCAAAGAAAGGAATAAACAGGGACAGTTGTATGCCAGCCAGTGACTGCAGCAACCTCTTGCACAGCCCATGCACATGCAGAAACAAAACCCACAGCCCACAGCACATGCAGAAACGAAACCCTGATTTTGTTCAATATTTGCTCTGAAAACTGCAAGATTGACAGCATTTCCTTTTGTCTGAATTGGTGCATGTAGTCACTGCCCCTCTTCATAGATTGCATTCACGTCTTGGTTTGGTGTTCTGGAATAAAGATGTCTTCTCTAGAATGTCTTCATGTCTTAGTTATGGTTCATGGGGAATCTGCTTCCCTCCACACCCAGGCTGTTGTGGCATTATGAGTTCTAACTACGTAATATAGGAGTTTACTTCATGAGTCATGTTATGTAAGTCTGATAGACAGGCTTGCTGAATTTCAGGTACTGCTGTCAGTGGTTTGGGGTTTTTTTCCTGCTTTTAGGATTTTTGTAGATTCCACAAGTTCTAAATTCAGCTTCAAATTTTCAGTTATACTGTGACTTTTGTTACTTCCATGGTAGAAGACCATTGAAAAGGAAACAAACAGAAGGAATGCAAAGCACACAGCTTTCTAGAGGAAGTACAGCTGGAAATGGCTGTGGACATGAAACTCCTTCAGAAATCAAGAAGAGTGTTCCAAGATTATCTTTCACTTTTAAGCTCAGAGGAGACCTGTCAAATTCAATGTATCCAAGCCACCTTAGTGAGTGTAAAACCTCAGTTATAACACTGAGTTAAGAAACAAGCCTGTGCCAGCTAAGCTGTAGTAACCCATCTTGTCCTGTGCTTGCTGCACACCTTGGGCTCATTACAGAGTAGGAACAAAATCATAAACCTTGATCTACAGACTAGGTTCAGGCAGACTGCCTCACACACATAGTGTCCAGGGCAGCTCATGTTTGCAAATGCTGTAATTGATACAGAGAAGCTCTTTGTGTCAGTGTGTTGACATGTCCCTGAATGGCAAAACTCAACCACCCAGACAGTTGCTGAAGGGTGAGAAGATGCTTTTTGTGGGTTTGTTTGGTTTTTTGTGTTTCAGGGTTTTTTCCTACTATTTTAATAAGATGAAAATGTGAGAAGGTAAAGTTTGGTAGCTCAAAAATCTTAACAGTGATAACCATAAGTAATCAATTCGATACATGGATGTGCAGTAAAACTGAAAACTGGCAAGTGAAATTCTGTTTGAAGGAAATTAAATCAATTTCTATAGTTGTGTATCTTCCCAAGTTGTCACTGGGGAAAATACAGTGTTAAGACTAAAAGAAATGTTTTTTGGGGAGCAGTGTGTGTCTTCTGTATCCATTAGACTTACATATGGGACACTGTGGTGATGTTCATGCCAGCAGTATTGAGAAATGACACACCAAGCCTACTTGGAAAAATTCCATTTCATCACTCTGCAGATTTTATGCTGCTTCATTGGTAAACTTAGTCCTTCATGCAGACTGGGCACTTTGCCTTGATTGTGGTTTCTGCTGAGCCAGAGCTGTGTTGGATAGTGTGCTAAAAGTCTTTATTTTGTATTTTACTGTGTCAGGAAGAAGGAAGTTGGTTTTTTATATGCAGATTTTTAACAGATTAACCAATTCATTGTTTATTAAAAAAAAAAAGACCAGAAGTGTTTAAAGCCCTTGCTGCAGGTCACAGGTCTGCTGAAGTTTGGCTTAGTTTTCCCCTTGCTTTCCCTCATGGCTGTAAGCAGAGGGTCTCCCCATGACCATGAAGCAGCAGCCGTCAGTGAGCCCCTCGGCTGCTCGTGCCAGGCTGAGGTGCAGGCTGGGACTTGCCAGTTTTTCCTGTACCTGGAAAAATGGAAAGGAATGGAAACAAGACAGGGATTTAGTGCAGTTTTGCATGTCCTTTGGATGGAATTCTTTGAAGTTCCATTCCATGTTTGGAAGTGGAGCTTAATCAGTACTACCGTGAGGCTTTGGATCATTGCATGAGTAGCTGGAATAGACAGGCTGTTCGGTCTCTCCACACTAGGTTATGAGTACTGAGAAGCCCTTTCCTAACTAGACATCATTTAACCATGTATGCAAATCTGATCTAGCAGCAATCTGGCAGGCAGCAGCCAAATTTCTCGCATCGTTACTGTGGAAAGACTTGACTTGAAGCAGTGATCAGAACACCCTTGGAAATGACCTTGGTGTTGATGTCCCCTGAAGGGTGACCTGCCTATCCACACAGCTGTTCCCTCTCCAAACATCCCGTCCTAGGGACATCTGACTGGTGTGGGCTGCCCTCGGTGGTACTCCAGTGCTGACCTGCATCATCACAGCCTGCCCTGGTCCTTCCTTCAGACTCACAGTGATGGTTTTGTGCTGAACTGGTTATAAAAAGCCCCATTGGTACAGCCGCACTTCACATCATGGCTGTGGGATGTGGGATTTATGGACTAACCTCTCTCTCTCCTTAAGTAGTTTTTGTTCTAGTGATTAAAACTGGGGCAAGAAACTGTGTCCGGTAGAAAGAAAGTAAGTCCTGCATAGGGCATCCTCTGAGGGAAATCTGCAAAAGACAAATATAGTCAAAACAGACTTTATTCCAGCGGGTATGTATAGAGGAGGGGAACTCCAGCTCTGTGCAATGACTTTGAAGTCTAGGAGCTTAAATTAGACAGTAAATATTAAATAATGCATTAGCTTAAAGTACTTCTGGCCCAAATGGTGCCTCATACCATTAGATTATTGCAGCATTTATAATCACACACAGGCTTGTACTTTGTGTATGACAGCAAAACGTTCAGGTGGCCTCAGCCCTTGTCCTGGGCAGTAAGCGTGGGAGCAGGCTGGTGGGTTTCAGGTTTGGGGTTACCAAGACCAGGATCTATGCTGGGGTCTTGCAGCTGTGCAGGAACTTACCAATTGCCACAGAATTAAGGAGGAAGCCTTGTGCAAGAGGCCTCATATCACTGAGGTTACTGATCCAGGAGTGGGATTGGGATATTAACCCTTCACTGGCCATATGATGTTCTACTCAATAAAGGCAAATCCTGTGTCTTTGAATTTTAAGTAATCTGTGTTTATTTTAAAGCTTTGTAGTAGCAAGACATTTAATTTTTCCAACTATTTACTCAAGCAAAATTTTGCAAACTAGTGAACTGTGTAGATATTCCTACATTCTGTTAGTATGGTCTGGTAAATTTAGAGGATATAAATCTAATTACTAAATGTTTTTCTTTCTGGAAATGTAGTGAAATTATGAATTCAAAGTTAACTATAACCAATTTCTGTATCTGGAAAAAACTTAGAAGTGAACATCCTCTTGTTTGAGAGGTCTTAAATATTTAATATCACATATTGCAGAAACAGATGCAATCAGGTATTCAAATAAAATTATTTTGAAACTCCTTTATTTCTTTCTACTCCTTGCCATACTCTGATTTCATGGTTCTCCATCTACACTGAGACAGTGGAAGACATCATTACTTCCTGTTGAGAGAGAGAGACATCCTAGTTCATCTTAAAGTGCTTATGAGGTTGTCAGCAGCTGCAAAATGGACAGAACCTGGGCTGAAATAGCTTGTCAGAATGTATTTTCAGCATTGTCACTAATTCACTTTCCAAGATCTTTACTTTATGTGAAGACTTAGTGCTTTATCGACTGTGAAGCGAAATTGTAGCTAATATAGCCCATTTCAAACCTTCACCACAAACTAGCACTATGTTGTGTCATGTCATACTAAAAATATCTTTTATTTGTCTGACAAATAAGATTTTGAAGTCCTTGTTTTTTAAAGAGATCTTTGTCATTAAAGCAGTGGTAGTAGTTTTTAAAAAAGTTAGAAAGAAAGGTTTCCTCTTCTGAGAGAGAATATTTGTGTATGGGTCCAGAAGTTTTCTTGAGCACAACAGAAGAGGTCCCTTTCTTTTGCCCCTTTTCCTTTCCTCTTCTGTACTTTATCACGCTGTGTTTTCAGTGTGGCCAAGATGCCTTTGCCCCAAGTACAAGGAAAACAGTAGTTGAAAAACTAGGACCTGCTTGTAAAGACTGTAAGACAGGAAATCTTCACTCACTGTTGGTGATGTGGCACTTCCCAAACTGAGGTGAAATGTCTCCAAGACGAGCCCCGTGTCTGTTGCAGCTTGGGTGTTAAGGATCCCATGTACCCTGACTGAGAAAAAGCCCCAGAAGTGAATCATTCTGCAGGAGCGAGCTTCTGAAAGGGAAGGAGGACGTCATTTGCTGTTGATGGATTTGAGTGCCATATCAACAATAAGGTTTGCTGTAATAGGTGCAAGAGAGTCCCTGAAGATCCTTGTTTCTAGGGAGCCCGTGCTTCGGGGCAGGAATTAAACTGCTTGACCACGGTCCTCCCTGCCAGCTGTCCTTGGGAGCCGTGCTATGAGGCAGGTGTTCTGTACTCAGGGAGTTGGGATTTATCTAAGGGGGATCTAGTTCAGTCAGAAGAAAGATGAGCCTGTTACGTTTCAAGCGGAGCAGGAAAATTTCTGATTCTTTGGACTTCAGGAATAGTGTTTTCTTTCTGAAGTCCTCAGTATCTGTTGACTGATGTTTGGTGCAGTCCCAGTTGAACTGGCGGTGTTTGCTCATTTCGATGGGCTTTGGTTTTAGTCCATGTGCTCTATACTTAGTTCCAAACACATTCATCCTTAGTTGAATTGACCAAAAAACCACATTAGACAGAGTAGATTATTAATTTGAATACTGTGACAAAGTTTGCAATGATTATAACTATTTTCCAATTGCTAGTGGATAAAATTAATGTATATACTGTAGCATTCACAGAGGTCCTGATAAATACCTGTTTTATGTTAAGTTTGGATATGAAAAAGTATTTATCATGTACCACCACAGATTGAGTCAGGCACAAAAAGTATGTGATAAACCTAAAAAGCTGTCACTCCTATGAGTATTAGGAATTAAGAAAATGAAAACCTAATGCATACATCCCAGCATAAGCTGCTGGATGTAATACTTGATTAAAATGTGTTGACTGCCAAGCAAGCACTTCTGTCTTAAGGTTTCAGTCAGCAACTGTTCTTTTGCTTCTCCCCTTCCTTCCTTCCTTCTCATACATGCACATGTGTGCACACACTTCCCTTAGTCACTGTGCATGTGTAGGTCCCCTCTGCTGGGGATGACCAGGTCACTGTCTGGCCCTCATGGGGCACAGAGCAGCCCTGTGCAACGTCCCCCCAGGACTGTGCTGCTCTGGTGGGCAGCTCTCTATCCCAGCACCCTTTATGTTTATTTTTACCAGCTTTACCAGCTTTACCCTCTCCTTTACCCAGCTCCTTTACCCTCTGCCACTCATAATTCCCTTCTCTTGGAGGGGAGTGCTGAAGCTGCATTTCCCATATGTAAATGGCTGATTAATGTGTATGTTTAGAAGCGATTCTCTGTTTGAAGTTTTAGTCTTGAAACTGTTGGGAGTGACACAGTGACAGAAGCAGGTTCCTCAGCTGACTTTTTCTAGTTAGTGTTCAGGATTTGTAAGCTGTTCAGGTGCCCCCTTTGAGGCCTGTCATAAGTGGAAATTCTTCCCTGGTGTAGCTAACTTAAAGTTTTCTCTATACCTATACTTGAAAGTGTGAAACATTTGGAGATGTGTAAAAGGACAGAAGTTGTATCACAGGAGCCCTTGCATACCTGCAAGATGATGCACTTGTCTTGGTCTAGCCTCATTTTTAGTAAGATCTGTTTTATACCTACAGTTTTACTCGAGTGTGTTTGCCATGCATTTGTCTATAAATGACGCTGAAAGAGCCCATCACCTGTGAGAGTCTTCTGGCCTGGTCTGACACTTGTGATTGGTTTTGTCTGTATATGATGCAGAAGAAGAGTTGAAATCTTTTGGGCACAAGTCTGAGTCTGATTTATTTTTTTCCCCATCTATTGCATTGCTCACATGGTGTCTCTGGATGTCTGATCTGGTATTAGTAATTTGATGTGCTGATACCAAGTGCTTGCACTTTACCACCTTGTCATTTGGTTCATACCACTTGCTTGGTTTGCCATCTCTCCTCTATCTTGCCTGTCATCCTTCCCTCCAAGAACCCGATTGAGAAGTCTCAAAGTAGATCCTAATGTTGTGAGCCTTCCAGTTTGCCTGTGCCCAGAAAGAGAGAAGGAAAGGGGCTGATACTCCTACTCATTTTCGTTTTAGTGAAGTGCTCTGTGCAGGTACCAGGTTGGCTTCTTAGTCGTCTTTCTGAACCCCTAAAAAACAGGACCTGTACAAGTGTAAAATCTATGTCCGAACAGGTATTTCAAATCCGGGATCTTAATTAATGATTAGTTTCAGGGCTGGATTAAATAGACTATACCTTTCCTTTGCTACAGATTACCGAGGCTTCTGCTTTGCATTTCTTGAATTCCAAGCTCTGTTGCTATCAGTCCAAGTGTCCCCTCAGACTTGTGTAGCTGTGTATGAAATGGAGTGATCCAGTTTCTGCTGCACAAGAGGCTATGCCAGGATAAGCTCTGATAAGGATTTGGTTCCAGCACCAGCATGTGTGATGTGAGCACACGCCTGCCCTTCCCGCTTGCCTTGCTGAGTACCTGTGTACCAGGGTCTGTATGTGCAGTGCTCTCAAAAGGGAGGAAGGGAATTCAGAAGTCCAAACCATGAAGCTTTAGGAACAGCAGTGTCCTAAACTGACAGGACAAATTACAGTGTAATGTGTATTTCACAGAAACTAGAAAACCATGAATCTCATTTTTCTCCTAAACATGCCCCCAGCTCTGTGGGCACCATATCCTTTGCGAGTCTGAGGAGGAAACTGGGTGCACTGGTGGTGCCACGCTCCCCCAGACACTCGGTCAAGCCAGTTAGTGCTGGTCAGCGCTGCCCCAGGGCTGCTCCTGTGCCGCTAGAGGACCTGGAGCCCAATCAAGGATGTCCTGCTGTAGTGCTGGCCCAGTTTCCTTTTGGTAATTATAGCCTGCTTTTAGGCTTCTCTGCTGTTTCAGTGCCAGGGATTTGTCTTCCTCTAACAGTTTCTTTTGTATTGTCATTTTCCCAATTTCCTTTACACTGGATGCACTGTTCAGTTGATGCTGTCAGGAGCCCTAACACTGACTTTCCTTCCCATCAGTCAGATGTGCACCTTAGGAATTCAAGAGTCATTTCACATATGAAATGCTCTGAAGGAGGGAGGGAGCAGGGAGGTGGCCTTTTCTCCACAGTCTAAGCACCACTTAAGGGAACAGCACAGTGAGAGAATGATCACAAATTGGAAATTCAATTTTTTGCCAGTTTCTTATTCTCTCACTTCATATTTTGTGTTACTTAATATTTAGCCCCTGCTGTACTTTTTCCCAAAACTTTTTTTGTTTTAAGGGGTCTTAGAAAGAATTCTCATCTTGTTACAGGGGTCATATGAGAATTTAATCTCCATAAGTTTTTAAGCTCAACCAAAGCTCATTTGCCCCTCTCCCTCCCCTCAACATCCTCTCTCCAGTTTTACAAAGTGACTGCAGAAAAGAAATACTGTAGAATGTGAACCAGCTTCAGGCTGCCTGTGACTGCACCCCCATTACTGCTGGTGCTGTGGGATGGTGTGCAGAGAGTGCCTGTAGCAGGAAAGTGTACTTGGTGCCCCATTTCTTCCCTGCTCTTCTCAGTGCTGGCTCAAGTTACTAGCTTTTTGTCTTCTTGGCTGAGCCATTTGGGAATGTCTATGACACCCCACGTTGCTGAGACTTGATCCCATCATCTGGCTTTAACTGTGGTGGTCGCTGTCTCCTACTGAGTGACTTGTTGGAGAAGGGAGGCAAGGGCAGCAGCACTGCTGGAGTTCCTTCAGCAGCAAGATCTACTCTGACTCGCTGCTGGGTTGCAACATGCCAGAGCTGTTTGAGGTTCATTTGCATGGAAGAGTAGCTGTTGATACTCTTTTTATGATGTTTTTATTTCTTCGTGAGTATAGGAGTCTCCTTTTAACAGCATGGGACACCAGTGCTCAGTTTCCACGCTTGGAGAGTGTAACAGAACTCACTGAGGAAGGCATGGGTTCCTCTTGGATGAGGAGCTAGACCCTCTCCTCTTAATGGAGGTGAAATTCAGGCTGGTAGGTTGGGTTTGTTTTTATTGTTTGGTAAAGATTGAGAAGGCTCTCTGAATATGTTAAGTAGACTAATGAGCATATTTTCATGGATTTTCATGTATTTGTTTGTTCCTTTATATGGTGAAATGACCTATCTGAATAATAGTAAAATTGCTGTGAATCAGACTGGATTGTACCCAACATAAGTTGCTTCCTAAATAAGGCTAATGATGTTCTTTCTACACAAGCAATTTCACCACCCTTCCCTTTCACCTCTGTTAAATTGGATCTGCTGTCATTAACAGAAGACCTTTTGGTTTTGCGCATCTGGATGTTTCTCAGTATTGACACTGCTTTCTGAGAGGGAAATCTACCATATGAATGTGAAATAATTCCTTGAAAAAGTGACTATTATTATTATTTCTTGATATTGTGTTAGATTGTGATTCCAAATCCAATGTGTGCCCTAAACTTGCACAAGGACAGAAATGATTCAGTTTCTGGTTTTTAGTGGAGATTTCTCGCTAGACTCTTGCAACAGGGTAGATGCCTCTTGGCCTGGTTTGTGCTCCCCGTGGCTCTGGAGTGCAGCGGATGGAGCCAGGTGCTCTCTGCAGCGCTGTGCAGTGCGGTCAGTGCACTTGTGCTGAGACTGCTGCGTGCCCTGGACAAGTGGGTGAGCACAGAGATGTGGCAGATGGGAGCTGAGATCCTCATTTGGTACAGGTCAGCAACTAATACTGGTGTTTCTGTGTGCTGTTTGTCAGCGTGCTTCTAGTCAGAGAACCTCAATACCTAATACACCCATAAGTTACTCGATTTTTAGAGACGCTCTTAGCTTTTAACCCTGGGAATACCCACGGAGAAATAGTAATGCAAGTGTCAGTTGAATTAGAATACCTGTAGTTTTTGGGTTTTGCAATCATTTTCATGGCACTGTGTTGCAGTTTGGAATCTATGGCATTATGGTCAGTTGTGGTAGTTTCATTTTGACTCATGTTCTGTGCATGTCTTGGCCTTGGTTACTGCAGTGGTGCTGCCTGAGCTCTTCCCGACACTCGGACCTGCTGACAGGAGCAGCTTTGAGGCAGCTGGTGTTGTGGCAGAGCATTACACGGTGGGATGGGTAGTGGCATTGCTGACAGTGGTGCTGGCACCGCTCCCTCAGCCAGTTCCCCACCACAGGGCCCCGGCACGTACTGGGGACATGGCGGTGATGGTGGGATGGGTCTGCAGGTCTCCCATTGCACCACAGACAGTTCTGATGTCCACCTGCCTCTTCCCTTTTGCCTCATCCATTGTCCCTCATGTCCTGTTCTCTGACATCACAGAAACGTCCACAGAAACGCTTTTGGGGCCATATCATTTAACCTCTCTACACCAACATGGCTTCTCTCCTGCATGAATCAGATGTTACTGTTCCTGCTCTGTGGACTGTTTTTATTCTCAGTTCCTGTTCTAAATGGCCGTACACTTGGCCTTTCATCATAATGTTTTTTCCATAAATGCCACCTGACATACCACTATCATTTAAGACAATGGCTTTTTTAGCTGTCTTTACTCTAAATTTGGTTCCTACAGAATACATTTGAGGTTCATTTGCATGGAAGAGTAGCTGTTGATACTCTTTTTATGATGTAATTCCTCTTATTTCCCTTTTTTCCTAATGAAAACTGAATTTTGCACATAGTAATATTTTCTTCCACATTGCCCATGGTTTGAGTCAGTCATGAGTTTCTCCTGTGTTGCATTGCTGAAATTTATATTTTATGAATTAACGTTTCAGTGCAGAATTTCTTCACATTACCTGTGCATTACTGCAAGTAAAGAGAATGATTTTTTTTTTTTTTTTTTTAAAAAACCCCCAAACCTACCAAACCCAAGCACTGTGACATTTGTCAGAGCTTCAAAGGGACAGACATAAATTAAAAATGGAAATTTCAGTCCTTTTATCAGTGCTGGCTGCAAACATGCTGCAAGGCTCATGCAGTGGGGAAGTCCTAAAAGCCCACTCCACTCCTGTCGGGTTGGGCAGTTCCTTTAGAGCACCTTGCATACTCTGAATTAATGGCTTGGCTTTTGATAATCTTGTCTCTGTCCTGGGTGAGTGATAATATTTGCTACAAACAGGGAATATCGGTGAGACGGAGAAGAGCAAGGGAAGAAGCAGCCATGAGCTGCAGGTGCCTTTTACAAATGGGTCTGAAGGAGTGGAGCTGGATGGCATAAGGTGCTGTGGGTCAGAGCTGTCAAGCAGAGTGAGGAGCCTTTGCTTTATGTCTTCTAAATATGATAGTAAAACAACTTATCTTTGACAAGGAAGTTGAGAGTAAAGGATGAGTGGTGCTGAGATTTATTCTTGCCCCATTGTCAGCTCTGATTACAGTGCTGTGCTGGCTCTGTTGTGTACTGGAGTCCTGTGACAATGACTTTTTAATTAGAGCTTCAGCCTTCCAGGAGATCACGTTAATATTCTGAAACATTTGTTTAGGGATTATTAAACAGCAGTGTGTCAGCAGGGCTGTAATGAGAGCATATAGTTTATAGGTGGATTTATGTCTTGATGTGCATCGTGGAATCTGTTATCAATTCTTGCTTGACCCTTGCCCCCAGGTCTGTTGTGTTGTGTCCCTGAGGAACAGCTATGTCACTTTGACTCTACTGATGTGCTCCCGATTTGGTTATGTTATCCTGGACCATTTTTCTGGCTCGAAGGTGTGGTTTTAAAAATAGTGCCAAGCGTCGCACAGGGAAGCCCTGTAGCTTTAAATGCCGCGCGGTGCGGCGGGAGCGGGGCCGGGCCGGCGCTCAGCCACGCTCGGCCGGAGGGCGCTGCCCAGCGCCGGGGCTGCCCATGGCCGCGGGGGATGTTCCTGTGCTGCTGCTGTACCTGCGTGTGCTGGGAAAGGGACTTCTGCGAGCCTGCGAAGGTGAGGGGGTTGCGGAGCATCCCTGGAACAGCAGTAGATGTCTTGTTTGGCTGTTTTACTTGAATCTCTAATAGAACTTGACCTCGTTTTGTGCATCAGCCTTGGGAGCACTGTGTTTTTCCTCTGGATGCTGCTGCTGTTTTCAGTGGTTGGTTTTTTATATAGCTTTTTTTTGCTTTGTAAGCTGGAAAATATGAAAAAGGCTCCTGTCTGAGTGAGTGTTGCAGTTCATAAACAAGATCAAATGTGGTGCTGGTTTTTGGGATTTTCTGGTTTTGTTGTTTTGGGCTTTGTTTTTTATGAAACAGTGAATAATGAAGGAAGGTGAGTGCAGTTGCAGCCCAGTGTTAAGAGAAAGGTACTTGCATTGGTAGCTTTTTTAGTTTGACCTCTTGTTTTGCTGTTTTAGCTGTGCAAAATGTATTTTCATGAAGTAATAAACAAACTGTGGAACCATATTCTCCTTCAGATAAAAAAAGAGTAAGTGTACTGCTTCCTGTGGAGCCGGTGACCTTCAGAAATGATTAAGTATCTTTCTTTGGTTTCATTGAGCTGTGTAGCTTGGCATTGCCCTTTCCTAGTCTTGAGTTAACAGTAAATGGTATCTCCCCCTCCACTTATAAAATATTGAAGAGAGGCAGTAGGGTCTTCGGTGCTCTGATCTGCAACACAAAATAGAAGCTATTTCTCTTGGAATTGTTACAGTTCCCATGCATTGTGGCTCTTTTTTGGAGAAAAAAGAAATCCAAGATCCAGACTGGTTTTTTGCCATTTGCCGGTGCCATTGCTGAAGGTTTGCCTATTACTGTTTGCAGAAGACATGGTTGAGAGATTGCATTGTGTTGTATTTGAAACACATATGTCTAATCCATTTATTTAATTGACTCACAGTTCTTCCCAAAGGAGAATAATATCTTCTATATTGGACGTGTATTCTTTGTCTTGCTGCATTCATCAGTCTTCATAACAAAAGTGGCACGCAGGTGGCTCTCAGAAACAGCCCTGCTAGAAATGCCAAGTTTCAGTGATAAGGACCACGGGGCTACAGGGCAGTAGGAAAATGGGGGTTGAAGGTGTTGTACCTCCCAGGTTGGTAGATCTGTGTGCATTGCATCTTGGCACATACAACGTCAGGCTTCTGCATCACCTCTTGAGAGCTGGAGAGAGGAGTAGTGAGCACAGAATACTGTGCTCTCTGGGTCAGGTCAGGGTAGATTGAGCAGCTTTCCACCCTGTGTTGAAGAGATGCTGCACTGAAGGCTGTCTCTAAATGGAGACCTCGATGAGGATTCTTGGCTCTTGCAAGAATACCAAAAGCAGTGTAGTGATTTCAGTATTTACCCAATTCAGTGTTCCCTGTGGATTTCTGGACTGGTGCCCTGTTGCTTGACTGCTGGATGTTCATCATCCCTTGAACATGCCTTCCTTTCTGATGTCTCATTGCTCAGTGTTCTCTTCCAGGTTTCCAAAGGCAGCCATGCCATGTGCTGGCAGCCCAGGGGAATGTGTGTTCCTGGGCTGTAGGGACTGCCCTTGCCCACATTGTGCTTGTCCTTGACAAGCTGAGTTTGCCACTTGGAGCAATATCACAGATTTAGGTGGTGCTAATGCAGGAGCACCTGCAGCACTTGGGGCAAACACAAGCTGCCTTTGAACAGGGCAGGAGTCTGAAGCAGCTCTGTTGCATAGCTGTGACAAGTATCAGCTGAGGTACTGTGTATGTTGTGTTTAGAAAGGCTTTAAATAAGGAAACAATATGTCAGGAAATGCTCTACAGGAATGACAAAGCAGTATGTTTGCTGGAAACATGAATCCTCTTGTTTTGAAATGCTTAATATTGTATGAACTGTTGATTGGATCAACTCCTTCAAGGATGAAGTTTGGTTATGGTCATGCTCTGTGTAGTTCCTGCAGAAAATACTACAGCTAAAAATAAAAGAAGTTAAGTAAGTGTAGAAGTGCAGTTGCTCTGCTCATGTACTGGAGCCCTTTAGACTATACACTTAGAGGGGGCATGCATATTAAACCTCAACAGAGAAACATCCCCAAAAAAGGGGAATCCTTGCTCTTGCAAAGGCTGTTGTGCGTAGAGGGATCATTCAGACGCATTTGTCCTCCCAGACTCTAGACCCAGTTTGCTCCAGTGTTTTGCAAGTCAAAGTTAACTTGCAACCGCAAAATTAAACTCTGTTCTTTACAAATGAACATGACATGTAACATGAAATAATAATCTTTATTTATTGGATATCAGCTTGAAGCATTTACAAAAAAAAAAAAAAAATTAAAAGCCAAAACCACTCTGCTCTCTGGGAAGTGTTAACAAAAATTTTGTCTCTCAGGTAATGAGATGTGATTCAGACACACTGGGGAAAACAGGATGAGTTAAAAAAAAAATCAAAAGCAAACAAAACCCCTCCATTTTATATGGTCAGTTTCTGGTAAAAGCTTGTATAAACTTGTTTCCTAATTCACCCTCTCCTATTGGTTCCTATACTTAATTTTTGGTCAGGTTTACCTCATTTCCTGTCATTATTATTGTAACTCCTGGCCTGATTGGCACTCCCCCCAGATTAAAAATCAGGACCTGCTAAAATAAACATCCATGGATGTAATTTTGGCCATATCTTTTGCTGCATCACCCGTTTCTACCTCCTACGAGCCTTGTATGTAATTCAGTTCTTTTTTATTTTTCCAGTCAGATTGTTGTATCCATTGCCTTGGACTTGCATCACCCACAATGTTGCCCTGTTCATTCAGTCAACACCAGTGATTTTCTGCTTGACTAGTCTGTAGCCTGGGGAAATCATTACTGAATTGGGCCACCAAGCGTTACTGTTTTTGCACTCAAAAATACCTTTTCTCAGGATTTCAGAAGTTTGAAGTCAAGAAGGTGATGTCTTTGGCAGCAATTTGGTTTTTAAAAAGAATTAAAAGGGCCATAGGCAATGTCTTAAGGGAGATATTACATTGCACTATGTCAGTCTCCTCTGTCAATAAGTACTTGTGGGCCAAGCTGGTGCCTGGTCCCACACGTCCCCATCCCTTTGAGGGAACAGCTTGTACAGTGTTCCTTGCCTCAGCCCATTGCATCGGGGGCACTAGGGATGCAAGTGCCTGAACCACAGGTGGGAAAAGTTCAAGTCAGCTTTGTAGCTTCAGCTACCCCTTAACCAGTTAGTTAGTGATGTGTTTGCTTCCCAAGAGGCACGGGGCCTTGTGCAGGTGGAGTCAAGCAGGGGGGACATGTGAAGCCCACCAAGCTCCACTGCACTGGCTGCATGGTGCTGCAGGGGAAGCATCTGGGACCAGCAATTGTGCTGCTCTGACAGGGACTCACTGGAGCTCCCACATGGAATGGGTTGTGTTGGTTGTGACAGATTCTGCCTGCAATGCTCTCTGATACATCATATGGCAGCAGCATCTTCCACCATTCCTCCTGACCCCAGCAAGGGCTAAAGCTGAAATACTGGTCTGCTTTGGAGATTTCTGCCACTGACAGCTCTGAGGAAAAGACAGCTGGCTGCTTCATAGCTAAACTCTATTTCTGGCACTCAATCCGGCACATGAATCACAACTCCATTTCATATCAAATTAGGTGACAAGGCCATGGGCAAGTCATGCTGCAGCTGGCTTTACCAGATCCCAAGCTGTGGTTGAGGATTTGTTCATGTACTTTGGGCCATCACTTGGTGGCTGCTGCTCTTGGCACCAGTGCCAAGTAAAGTAGTCCCAGGTCACCTTTCCCTCTGGTGGTGTTCCTGTGGTCTGGCTGGTATGGGGCTGGGGGCTGATTGTTAACCATCTTTAGGAACATGGTAATAGCATCTCCAAGTGCCTTATCACTGGGTCCCTGGGCAGCCTACACCTCAGCCCTGGAGGGAGCTGCTGTCCTATCTGTCCCCAAGCTGTGACAGTACAGGGTTAGGCAGGGGGCTGCTTGGCTTGGATCCCTCTGAGGAAAGGGAGAGCATGTGTGAAACATTGCTCGGTTGTGGTTGCTGACAGCCCTTGTGTTCTGGGCAGGACCTGCCCTCTCCCCTCTCTGCAGAGCAAGCCCTCTCTTGGTTGGCAGATGGACTGTCAGTGCACTTGTGTTGGTAGTTATCATTGCTCAGGACTGTTTAACTACTCTGAGTAAGGTGGCCCTTGGTGGCCCTGCCTGAGAGAGGGTTGGACCAGGTGAGCTCCAGAAGTCCCTTCCAACCCCAACTGATTTGGTAACAACCTTTGAAAAGCAAAGCATTAGAAAAACACTCTCAACTCTTGATAAGCTGTAGGTCATAAATAGCTTATAGCATCATCTGAGTGTGTGAGGCAGGGGAATTCGTGTCACTTTTTTATTTTCTCTGGGACCTGTGGTAAGTTGTGCCACATGCAGTGTCTGTCTTGGATCCAGAGTGACAGGGCACTGCCCGCTCATGGGACAGCGGGGCTGGTGCCACCTTCACTCAGATGTTTCAAGCCATATGCTGCAGTTGTCTTGAAAGGAGGTGACTTGTGGCTGTTGATGGCATTTAATCGAATATGATGAAGGTACCTCATAGTACTTTGTGATGTTTAAATAGCTCTTCGTTGTACCTGCCAGGGATTCTGTGTGTGAGTTTATTCAAATATGCACTTAGGTGGTTTAATGCAGATCCAATGGAGCAGGGCCTTGGGGACTGTAACTCTGCAGACATGGTCAAGCACAAAGAACATTCTTTATTTTTTTTCTTCCCTCTGATTTTTATTCCCTGTAAGGTGTTAATGACAGATCTTATTTAGTAATGAACCAACTGTCTTGTAAATGTCATCAGAGATTGCAAGTCTCCACTCCTGGCATCTGCCTGGGGCTGAAGACCATCTGCCCACCCAGCATGGAGAGGTTGGCCAAGTCTCTGAGCCCATCCCTGTACCTGCCACATGCTAATGATGCTGTTAATAAGGGGTGTTTCCAAACAGGAAGTCTCAAACTTATGACTTTGTGCCTTCAGCACAGTGGGAAAAGGAAATAACTTCTGAATGTTTTTGTGGTTAGTTTTAGCTGCCACTCAGGTATACAGTCACCGGGAAGGTGACTAACACGGGTGCCTTGAGTGCTGTTAACTGCTGAGGCTGTGTGCAGCCCTCACTCTCAGCTCCCCTGCCTCACTTTGCCCTGTATGTTTTTATTCTAAGTAACATGACACTTTTCGATCACACTTGTAAAGCTCCAGACAAGGGAGGAGGAAGCAGGAGTCCCCTTGCAGCAAGCTTGCTCTGAAAGCTGCTGTTCGCTTATGCAGCTGCCCTGCCTGTTTGAAAACAACAGTCTGTGTTCTTGGTGAATGATTTTGTGGTATGTGTTTTTACTGGAAAAGTTTTAGAAGCGTGAAACACCTTTAGAGGAACTTCTATGTTTAATCTTCAGCAGCACCAAAAGGCAGACTCCTGAAGTGGGTTTTGAGCTGTGTGCTGCAGAACAGAGACACTAGAAAACCTGTAAAGGAGAGAAAGCCTGAGAGCATTGACAGTGCTGGCAGTTTGGTGAGATCTTGAGAGAGAAAAAGCATAAGGTCTTCACATGATTTCGTTTGGTTCATGGCATAGTGCCAGAGCAGTTCTCAGAGCACCTCCTGGTGGGAGGGCACACAGCTCCCCGTGATCGGGACTGTCAAGATACTGGGAAATTGTATTGCAAGGGAGATTGACTATTGAATTGTAATCCCTATTCTTATACAAGCATTGACCATTACAGTATTTAATTTACCAGCATCTTTTCAGGACAGATTGCCAGGCATCTCAAATTCAATACGTCACCAGCATTTCCCAGAGACACAGTTTGTGCTGAGTCTTCCCTTTACAAAGCCTTGTCAATATGGACAAAGTACTTAAATTATCTCTGTTTTGTTCCAGAACTGCACTTTGCACAGCCATTTCCTTTTGCACTGGAAAGAACTCTTTTTGTTATCCCAGATTAATATGCACACAGCTGGTAATTATAAAGCAATTATCCCAACATGGTTTATTCTACTACTGCTGTTCTAGGTCATTTTCTGCTGCAGGTGTAGGGAGATAACCTGAGCAGATTTGCTGAAGTCAATTGACTTTAAAAGGGGGGGAAGAGAAAGTTTCTACTAAATTTTTCTCTCACAAAACTTGTGTCTGAGAGGAAGAGTGTTCTATTAGTGTAATCTATTGTAATCCACACACGTAGACTAATTAGACCTAATCTGGAGTCCAGTGAGCCGATAGAAACTCTTTACTGCAACGTAATATTGAAGCCCCATTAGTTCCATGACACTTACCTGTGCAGATCTCAGCTTGGAGCATGTGGGCTGCAGAAGAGCTGGTGATCAGCAGTTGTTTGATTCTGGGACACAGGGTCAGTCCCACACTCACCCTTACTGCTGCCCAGAACAAAAGGATTATGAAAAAAAGGACAAAATGTTGTATCAAATTAATTTGTTAACATTTTGCATAAAATTTGTGGATCTTTCTTTTTTTCATCTGCCACTAATACTAAAATGTCCTTGCTCTGTAGTAGGTAGAGATTGTCACAAATGGATTGACAGGGGTTTTTTGAAAAGCCCTTGGTTCGTAGGCAGTTAACAGTAGTGAGATTGTCTTGTGTGCTGCACAGACACCCTGTGCTATGCTGCTGTTGGGCTGATGGTGTGTTGGCAGAGCTGCTCCGTGGGTGAGGTGCAGAGCAGCTGTGCCACAGGCGCTGGGTGATGCTACCAGGCCAGGCATGCCCTGTGCAACCAGGGTCTTTCTGTCCTTCTGGGCCATGGGGAGAAGTCAGATCAGTGACAGCCCTGGGAAAATCTTAATGCAATTATAAATTCCAAGAACAGGTATCTTAACAAATGTGTATGACTTCAAAATGTACATCCCTACATTTTGGAGACAGCATGTTCTCTGTGCAGTACTGATGTCATGCATATTGTTGGTTCCACTGATTAACATGAATTCTTAGCGCCAGTTTTCCATTGATCTATGCAGAGATCCAGGTTTTCTAGAACTGAACCCTCTTAAGAGAGCAGTTGATATTTCAGGAATCACAACTGACTGAGAACTGATATTCTGTGGTTTCCAGCAGCTGAACTACTCTGGAAAATGCTTTTCGAGGTGTCTGACTGGTTTTCCTGTTGATAGGATAACAAACAAAGAACCTCAGAGTTATGAAAGGATCCTGGCTGACCCCCAGTGCCAGCTGGTGTTGCTGCCTGTGAGATGTTGATTTTTTTTTTTTTTGCACTGAATATGGAATATTGAATCGAGAGAGAGGGTATAGTTAACTGTAACAGCACTTTTTGTTTTGTAAAGTCCATATTCACAAACACGGACATGGTTCTGCGTCTGGGCAGTAGCTGTGGGTCAGCTGTTGCAGTGCAACAGCCTGGGGAGCTGCCCGGCCGGGCGGGAGCCGAAAGTGTAACACGCGTTGGGTGTAAAAGCTATGAAGGGTGATCCGGGCGGGGCGGCT
>VYXB01001473.1:2316681-2351365 GCA_013397135.1 Pachyramphus minor | reverse complement strand
CATGCCCGGGGAGCCCGGCGAGCGGGAGCCGTGCCCGGCGAGCGGGGGCCATGCCCGGCGAGCGGGCGCTGCTGCCGCGCCGCGACAAGGTACGGCTCTCCGGGGCTGCCCGGGCCGCTCGCGGCGGGCACTTGTCGGGTTCGGTTGCGCTGAAACAGCGTTTACCTTGGTTTTGGGCCAAAAGCGGGAGCTCTCCTTTGAAACTCGCCGTTTTCCTCCCGCTCGGGGGACACCTGCTCGCAGGGTTTGCCGCGGCGGGGCGTGCGTTCGGGTCCCGTTCGGGCTCCGTGTTTCTGTTCGAAGTACTGACCGTAGTAGAGTGGTTGTTTTGTGGTAGGTTTCACGGTTGCTGCTGTACAAACAAGTGAAGCACTGGGAATGACTCGGGTGTACTGTACACTTGAACCATGGCTTCTGCTCTCAGTTACCTTCTTGGTCCTTTCACTCTCCAGCTGGTAGAGCCCCTTGCTCTTGTACCAATACCTCAGAGTGCTCAGCCTGCCAGGCTTGGGTGTCCTGTTCAGTGTTTGTGCCTCAGTTTTGGATTGTTTGAGGCCATTAAGTGGGCTCAAGTATGAGGGGTTTTGCTTATTTCTCAGCTTTTACTGAATGTCCATAAAACACATAGTGCTCATTTGATTGATACTGTCCCCTGGGCAGCGGAAAAAAGGTGCATTTTTGCAGAATTATGTCCATTTGCCAAGTTGGTTTGCATAAAGAAGGAAAGGTTTTCTGTTGGTGAAGCTGATGATTAGCATTCATATTTCTCTCTCCTTGCCTAGATCGAGCGGTTGGAAGTCAGCAGCTTGGCACAGACCTCCAGTGCTGTGGCCTCCAGTACTGATGGCAGCATCAACACGGACTCCGTTGATGGAACCCCGGATCCGCAGAGGACAAAAGTGGCCATCACACACTTGCAGCAGAAGATCCTAAAGCTGACTGAGCAGATCAAAATTGAGCAAACAGCCCGTGATGATAATGTGGCGGAGTACCTGAAATTGGCCAACAATGCAGACAAGCAGCAGAGCGCCCGCATTAAGCAAGTGTTTGAGAAGAAAAATCAAAAGTCAGCCCAGACCATCTTACAGCTGCAGAAAAAGCTGGAACATTACCACCGAAAGCTGCGAGAGATTGAACAGAATGGGATCCCTCGGCAGCCGAAGGATGTCTTCAGGGATATGCATCAGGGTTTAAAAGATGTTGGAGCAAAAGTCACTGGCTTCAGTGAGGGAGTGGTAGACAGTGTAAAAGGTGGGCTTTCCAGTTTCTCCCAGGCCACACACTCAGCAGCAGGAGCTGTGGTTTCCAAACCCCGGGAGATTGCCTCCCTCATAAGAAACAAGTTTGGAAGTGCAGACAACATTGCTAATCTGAAAGACTCCTTAGAAGAAGGCCAGGAGGATGGGACAGGAGGCAAGGCTCTAGGCATTATTCAGAACTTTCAGTCAAGCCCAAAATATGGCAGTGAAGAGGATTGCTCCAGTGCCACATCGGGCTCAGTGGGAGCCAACAGCACAACGGGGGGCCCTGTGGGAGCTTCCAGCTCCAAAACAAACACTCTGGATATGCAGAGCTCAGGGTTTGATGCAATATTGCATGAGATTCAAGAAATTCGGGAGACACAGGCAAGACTGGAAGAGTCATTTGAGGACCTTAAGGTTCGCTACCAGAGGGATTACACGTTGATAATGCAGACCCTGCAGGAGGAGCGGTACAGGTATGTGCTGTGGTACATTGTTTCACAATTCAGTGCTGTGATCTCAGAGCACCAGAGTTGGGATGGTACAGGTTTGGGTGACAGCGAACTACATGTGGACAGTGACTGACCCTGCCTCCTCCGACACTAGATCCATGCCTACCAGAGAAAGAAACATTCCAGCTTTCTTAATGTTCTCTGACAAGACATGATCTTGCCTGTGTACCAAAACTAGGATATCCTTTGTCTTCTCTGTTCAGCCCGCAGTGGCAGAGTTCAAGGAAATTAAGTTTAATTAAATGTCAGATACTGACAGTGTGCTTGTTGTGGAGGTTATAGGGTTCTGAAAGTGGGTATCCTGGGCTTCCATTGGCCTTTCCCTCACTGAAAGTGATGGAAAGGTGGGGCAGTTGCTGCACTGCTGCTGGTCCCTAGTGAAGTCAAAGGGGAGAGGGCACAGTGGTTTTCAGGGAGGCAGCCTGGCAGTGTGGCATGGCAGCCAGTGCCTCCCACCACCCTAAGGCTGCCCCTACCTCCCCACCGAGGAAAGCTGCCCATGGAGAGGTGCTGAGGGAATGCTTCCCCTTCCTAGCTGGGTGGAAGAGGCTCTCAGTAGGCTGCCTTATGCTGTCCGGCAGAAATTTGGCGTCCTCCCCCTCACACACTGGGAGCAAGAGTTTGTCCCCAGGCTCCAAAGGGAAGAGTTAGCAGCTGCCTTTCTTCAGGCATTCAAGACACTGCAGTCTAAGTCAACAGGATTCTTAAACTTTAAATAACAAATGCAAGGGCAAAGCCCTCATTCTGCTGGAGGACAGTAGGCTGCTGTCAGGAAGTTCCTTGTGGTCTTCATGGCTTTGCCAGACTATGGAGCACAATTTGCAAGGCACAGCAGAGCTGCTGCGGGTGTGTGGGGACAGGCTTGCTGAAGTCTCCCATGCCACTTGCTGAGTTGGTTTGTGCAGTGTAACATGGAGTTGCCCTACAGCTCTTTAGACATGCTGGTGCCAAATCATTGGGAAAACATTGGAAAAGGCTTAGCCTGCTAGGACCTGATAGAGACAGCAAGCTTTCTATGTGCTTTGCAGTGCTTGGGCAAACAAAGCCGGATCAACACCACTTTCTAATCCTGCTTTGCAACAATCAGCAGTTTGACTGAAACCAGCACCCAGCACAGCAACTTTGGTTCCTAGTGACTCATTGTCATCAAGTCACATCCCGAAGTGACGTGGAGCTGGATCTTCTGCTCCCCAGCAGAGAGGTGCTGTTGTCTGTTGCTGTGTAGGTTGTTGTTTCACACATACAGCAGCAGCCATTCATGGTGGAATGTTATATGCAAGCACAGCACAGCCGAAGGAGTGGCCTGAAAGTACAATGGCAGACCTCGGGGACTGATGCGTGTTGTCAGCTAAACTGGCTGGTTACTGTCCAGCACCTCTGAGTAAGGTTCATGTAGGTCCCGTACCAGTGCACTGTGAAGTCAGACCTGTCATGTACCATTAACCTTTACAGAGCACTCCCCCAGGGTGAGCCCAGAGCCCAACCACTAACCAAGGCAGCCTGGAGTGAAAAGCTTCTGCGAGAATCTGCACTTGGCTTATAAAAGTTTAAAAAGATAGTAATTTAGACCTGCCATTTGGAATGTTGGTGCAAATACATTAAAGGTGTGACCTTTAAGGCGGATCAGTTAAACTACTCTCAGTGCCCTTGTCTCTGCAGTGAGAACTAATGGGCTAATCACAGTGAGATGACTACCTGACTGTACACATCTACATTCTTGTTTGATAGCTTGTGTATTTTGAACCATCATGATGATAAAAGCCAACGTCACCCTAGAACTGGAAGGTGATGTGATGTGTCCAAGGGCAGAGGTTGCTGCTGCCTTAGCAGGGAGGTGTGACACATGTTCCTCCAACTGGAACCTCTCTCTTTAGAAAAAAATTAGAAGATGGGAAAGGAGATTGTGGTTTGGTCCTGGGAGGATGGGGTGCAAATTAATCATAACTGGTTTTAAAAGCTATAAATACCTCCAAAGTCTGCTCTATTTCTGGGAAGCTTTCAAAAACAAACACAGAGTTGAGTTAGAACTTTAAAAAAAAGAGGTATTTGGAGAAGCTTTTTGCTTGTCAGGTGACAGCGTTTTCATTGTACCTGGAAGCTGGAACAAAGCATGTACCATGACATTTTCTCACCTGGTGTTTGTCCATTTCCTCTTTCTTAGATGTTCTACTGTTTTGCCAGCTCTGATCTTTTTTTTTTCCTTTGTGTTTGTGTGGTTTCTGTTTATCAGTCATGGCTTGCCTCGTGGGTTTTCCATTATCTCCTCCATCTCCTCCCTCCCTTTCCCTGCTTCCAGATCTTGCCTATCACTGCACGAAGCTGCTGGTTTGCTAACTATCTCTGAGGCAGCAACTCACTGGAGCAGTTGCTCCAGTTCTCCTGCCCCAGTGTTCCTGGGTGCCACCTGGCCTGGCCTGGTGGCATCAAGGTGAGGCCAGGGCTGGCTGCACTGCCAGCCCTGGAGCAGCGCTCTGCTCGGCCAGGGCTGAGTCACTGAGGAAGGAAGAGTCTGACGGCGCCTTGGCCGTCGTGTTCTCCTGCACCAGGAGCAGGCACTGAACTGGCCTGTTGCTTATCTCATTGTTGGAAGGTGGCAGTTGTTTACTGATATGGACAGGGACTTTCTGTGCTATTGAGACTGAAATAAAGTTCCTGCTGAGTATTTTCATCTTGTGTGTCCCTTTAGGAACCTGCTTGTACACACTGAAATAGTGAGCTCACATATTTGGAGTGTGGCCAGTTCAAGGGTTTGGGTTTCTTCCCAAGCCTGACATTCTAGAAAGGGGCATTTAGGTCTCCCACCCTCCTGTCAGGAGAAATCTGTCAGCCAAAATGGTAGTTGCTGGTGCTTCCGTTTGTCTGGGCTTTGATGTAGTCTAATTGTTGGACTTCAGTCTGTCCTCGTGATGTGTTTTAAAACAGATCAAAGGAGCTAAACCTCAGAGGTCTGGAAGAGTTGATGGGGCTCTTCTGGAGTATGGTTCGTAGTGGAGGCAGCACGTTGGGCCAAGTGGGTGCTCGCCCAAGCAGGACAGCACCGAAAAAGTCCCTGCAAAGCTGTCCTCTTCCCAGGGAGCCTCAGACCTAGAAGTATTGGGATGTGGGCACTGAGAGCAGCTTTGGAGCAAACTCTGTCCCTTGTATATCCTCTAGGTAGAAGACTTGGAGTATATTACGAATAGATACTGCCTTTAGCTGTTTACTCCACTATTGCAAGCAGTATGTTCAGTAGCATAAAGATGTATTTCGTGACAAATAAATATCACATGGAAGTCTGTATGATGTAACTATAAAAAAAAGGTCCACCTTGAGAGACATCTGAAGACAGCTGTTAGACTCTGTTCACAGTGTACTGCAGAGGTCCTTAGCATCAGTTTGGTCAGAGTTTCTTTACTCAACAAGCACTGTGTGCAGATAAAATGTCCTTTTCGTCATGTCCCTCCCTTCCACGCGGCTCCATGTGTGGATTAGCTTTGTATTTTGGAGTTATTACTTTAAAATGCCTTTGTAGCTTTTTAAAAAATTAGATGGTCATAACTGTGTTTCTGAGCCTTTTTCAGACCAGTTCCCCAATTCCCATGCAATGCGCCTCAGAAAATGTGTGGAAATCCAGTGTGGCTGTTTGAAATGAAGTGTTCCCCTATCCCACACTTGAGCCCCAGCAGTGTACTGTGTCCATAAGAACAGCTCTGATCTCTGTGATATTTGTGACAGGTGACATTGGTCTGTTGCATAGAAATATTTCTGTGCTGGTGCTTGTTCATCTGGAGGCTGGTAATTTTAAGGAGAAGTTTCACTCCAAAGAGGAGTTTTCCATACCTCAAATAAAGTGGTATATTCAGAGACAAGTTTAGTCTGTTCAGTAGACACTGGCACTTGCGTTAGAGGGATGCCTGTCATCTTAAACCCCTTGACTGGTGGCCTATCCCTTTTATTTCTGTAATATTCCCAGTTAAATGCAAACCAGCTTTTAACAGGGAAACCCTGGCTTTGGGACCTGTAAGTCACATGAACCTCTCCTTGCTTTTCAAATTTGAACACCAATAGAAAGCGGCAGGAAACAAATTAATTTTCTAAATTGTAGATAATGGGACAAGGATTGAAAAGCAGCTGAATGGAGGCTGTGTCATTTCAAAAATAAGTCAGGGTAAGTTAGTGGGGGCAGGGGTGTGGGTTTTTTAAATAACGCAGTTCAAGCAGTTGCCTGACACAGTGGGTTCTGGAAGCACAGGTGATTCTTGGGTGCAAATTGCAGCAGTTCTGGGATTGAGCAGGGTGTGGGTCAGGAATGATCTGGTTGACCAGCATTCAGGACAGGAGAATTGGAGCCAACCCTCCTGCTAATCCTGTTCTGCTTAAACTCTTAACTATACGGATTTGCAGGGTTTCCTTATGTTTCCTGTAGATTGAGGTAGTTTTGAAGTTATTAAAATACAATTGTTTCTTGTTAGAGAACAGGATTTAAGCTGCCTGGCAACAGCCACTTTTTATATGAAGGGTGTTTGTGTGAGAGGAGGTTAAAAGACACAATCATGCTATTTTCAGAAATGCTTAAGTCTCTTTTTGTGTAATAAACCCACTGGAGAATTTTGTAATATATTAACAGACTGAATATATTTCAAGTAATTGATGCTTCCTTTGAGACTTAGAGTGGGTTTAGTTATGATTCCTATGGTTGTTGGCAAGTTGTTGTTTTTGTTAAGTTGTGTGGGAACAAATGGCAGTATTAATTATCTGGGCTCCTTCTTCATTAATCAGTCTTCACATGGCCATGCCCTTCAGAGTCTGGGGAAGCCAGTTCTCAGCACGGTTGCACAGCTCTTGTGGCACCTTTCTGAGCCATATTGGCTGGCGGTTGTCTTGGTCTCGCTGCTGGTTGACCACATGCTTTGCTGCTGCAAATTGTCATGCTGTGTGTGACACATCCTTCGTTTAAAGCAATATCACATTGGGAACAGAAATGAAAATTCTCTTCAGACTTCTCCACTGAAAACAAAACCCCAAGGCTGGTTCTAAAGGCTAGCTTTTGACTACAGATTCTGAACAACTAGCTTATGAAGCACCAAAAAAAATATTGGTGAAAAAAATCCTAAAAAACAAAAGCAGGATATGTGTCTTTGTTCCAAAACTTGCAATTAAATTCTTCATTCTAGATAAATATTGTTTATTCATCTTATATGTGTGTGTATGAATTAAATTCAGGCAGAGTCAGAAGGAAAAATTTAAACAAGGAATTATTCTTGTGCTTAATTCCTTAGAAGTTTCTTGGTTATTAGAATCGAGGTTCGGACAGTAAGAGCTGTGTGGTAAGCTTTTCCTGTCTGTTACAATGAGTAGACAGTGTAAATCAGAGTGGAAAAAGCCCAGAATGGAAAATGGCCACCACAGCCACACCCACACCTTTGTTACCATCAGAGCTATCACGTAAGCCCCTCAATGAGAAACAAAACTGTATATCTCAGAATTGTTGTAACTCGGGTTTTTTTGGGCAGCCCTCTTCCTCAAGACTGCTCCTGGCCCATTCACCAGGAGCAAACTGAAAAATAAGCCTGCAGGTTAATGATGTTAGTGATTTATGTGTCCTTCTTATAAATAATATGATGGTATTTGCTTGTTAAGTTGCATCATTCATGGGAGACAAAAAAACAAGTCAAAGATCCATGTGACCTCATGCAGAGATCAGACAGTAAACATCATGTTCTCTGAGGCATCAGTCACATGTAATTTCTGTGTCATTTTTATGCCCATTACTGTTCTGAGTGTAGATGAAAATGCTTAAGAGCTTATGGTATTAGAAGGGAACCGTTTGGTTTACACAAAAGTTGGGGGAATACATTATTTTATTCTAATTCTGTCCTTGATTTCTTGCATTACTTGACAGTTGTCATGTAATGGTGTGTTTTATTTCAGGATAGAAGCAAGATCAGAGTTTACCTGGTAGAAAGGACTAATTCCCAGTGAAGGGCCATGCTGGTAGGGTGTGCTGTGTGCTGACCGAGGCAGTCCCTCTGGTTTCAATGCACAGGCAATGGTGTTTGTTCCTTGGTTGTCACTGGTGTCATTTTGCTGTCCTCATTCAAGCCACTCTACCGTGTGTTGTCATTTCTAGATGTGAAAGACTTGAAGAGCAGTTAAATGACCTAACTGAGCTCCACCAGAATGAGATCCTCAATTTGAAACAGGAGCTGGCCAGCATGGAGGAAAAGATTGCCTATCAGTCTTACGAGCGAGCCCGGGACATCCAGGTGGGTGACAGAAGCAAGGATCCAAGTCCTGCCCTCTGCCTGCTCTTTCAGGAACTCGCTTTTGAAATACTCCTGCACTTCAATATTTGATTTTAATCCTTGTAGCTTTGTTGCTAAACTGTATATTGCCACATTCTGAAAGGGCCTTATTCCATCTGTGACCTTTGGGTATCTGTCCAGGTAACCTCCTCTGTAAAGCAGAGCTGTGGCCCTGTGCAGAGGGAGCCGCTGCTCAGCCAGAGCGGAGTTTGTGAATCACTTGTAGCAAAGCAGGAGCCAGCGCCCACTCTTTGTGCAGGCCTTTGTAGGGTGTTAGACACTCACGAGCCAGGACCTGAACACGTTTTTTACAGTAGCATTCCGAGTATATGGGCACTGGGTTCTGTGTCACTAATTTTAGAGCGATGGTCACATATGTCTAAGGAAAAAGGTCTTTATGTGTGCACTGCATTGAGTCGGGAAACAATTCTTTCTGCTGGCTTTGCCCAAATAAGGAGATGTTTTTTAAAAAAAGCTATGCGACAGAGATCATGAAGTTGGAGGCCTTTCTACAAAGCAAAGCAGCTTTTGACCCTTGTGGAGAAAGGCCTATTCAGGAACAAGTGTCTTGTCCATTTTAATTAACTGCTTTGCTAGTTTTAGCAGACATCTCAGTTCTGATCGCTGATGGGAGATATTTATAGTGTGAGCAGAGAATTGTAGGTCAAAGTTCTCCCTCTTTTCATCTCTGGAGCTGGTTCAGCCAGGTGATTTCCTCTGAAGACTGAGCAGGCTGTGCTCTTGGCACGCCTGTGGATCCAGCTGCAAGTCTTGTTGAGTCAAACATCCTTCCCAGTTGTTGCTGTTCAGGCAGCTGAGCAGTTCTGCCCTGTGCTTTCAGGGACCATAACCAAAGAAAAGCCCTCATGTTTCATCAACCCCCAAACCATGATGCAAGTGACTGTTAAAGTTAAAATAAATCAGTGTTTGTGGACAGTGGTGCCATGGCCTCCAGCGGTGTAAACAGGAGGCTCTCCCTTGGGTATGTTTTTAAGGGTTGGGTTTTGGTCTCCTCTAAATTCAAACAGCAGAAAGAAGTAAGGGTGAACACTTAAGTTGTTAAGTAGGGATTTCTCCATAGCTTTTTTTAATCTTCATTTTATGATTCAGTGCTTTTAGTGGAAACCTGCAAATTGGGACAGCCTATTCCTCAGCCTTGCTGGGGAAAAGGTAAGTGTTAAGTTTGTTGCATGAAAAACTATATAAGAGCATGGGCTGATATTGCAGAGGAACAGTCCTGGTTCCTTTTTCAGTGGTCAGACTGGGAGAGACTGCTGCTTTGCTGCAGACTTGCAGATGGTACTTCCAAATCGGCCTGAGAAACCTGACTCTGAGGATTAGTGGAAAAATAATAACTTTGTATCTTCAAGAGCAGAAGTATCTCATTGTATTAATTGCCATAAAACCTCTTTCCTTCTCCCTAGCCCCCTGTGTTGCATATAATCATAGTTTTAGTGCAGGTTGGATTGGTCTGGTTGAAGTTTGGCCCAGTGAAAAGATCTGACAAAATCCGCCCAAATCAGCAGGGCTTTGGAGAGCTGGTTTTGTGCAGGGTAGTCTTCTCACTCCACCTCCTTTTGCTTTGCTTCTTCCTGGAGGCAGTTCCATAAATCTCATGCTTCCTACCCTTCTCCTAGACATCTTTCCCCAGCCCTCCCAGTGTCACCTGGAGCTGTGCCAGTGCCACAGCTTGCTGCAGTCTGGAGGAGATCTTCCTCCTGTGGTGGCAGCTGTGCAGTCCTAGCCCTGGTGCTCCTCAGACTTTCCCTGAGCTCACAGCTCACTAAGCAAGCAGAACACAGCTGAGCCTTTGGGTAGTTACTTTTGTTCACTTAGTTTTCTGCCAGGTTGACTAGTTTCCTGCAGAGGGGCCAGATAAGCACAAGCCTCTGAAGTAGGAGGTTCTGGGAATATACATCCTAGAAGAGGACAAAGATTGCTGGCTGGGTACAGCACCTTTGTCCTCTCAGTGACCTCTTGGAACCAAAGCTGAAGTGACCAACTGGCAGGGTAGCCCCCCCACTTCTGGACAGAGGCTGTGGGATTGCTGAGGGCTGTCATACCCACCTCCCTCTGGTCTGACAGCGAGACGGGAGAGATGGGGGGTCTGGGTGGCCATAGCACCATGAGCAGGGTCTGGCAGCTGACAATGCCAGGTGGCATTGAAGGGTGTGTTCTAACAAAGCCCAACTTCTCCCCAACCTGGTACCTCCCTGTTGAGCCTCTTGGGTGCAGATGAGGTGCCACCATGTGTTACAGACTGCAGTGTTCAGTTAGTGAGGGGCTTCTCAGCCTTAAGGCAACAGAAATGGCACTGCTGCTTCTGCTCTGTTTAGGAGCTGTGTGAGGTGTGGGAATGCTGACCCTGGCCTGGCCCAGTCTCTGGGGTGACAGTCTTGGATTGTGTGTGACCCAGTGTGTGCTCTTGCCCACAGGAGGCACTGGAAGCATGCCAGACACGCATCTCTAAGATGGAGCTGCAGCAGCAGCAGCAGCAAGTGGTGCAGTTGGAGGGGCTGGAGAATGCCACAGCCAGGAACCTGCTGGGGAAGTTCATCAACATCCTGCTGGCTGTCATGGCTGTCCTCCTCGTCTTTGTCTCCACTGTGGCCAACTGTGTCGTGCCCCTCATGAAGACTCGCAATAGGACGTTCAGCACTTTATTTATCGTGGTTTTCATTGCCTTTTTGTGGAAGCACTGGGACGCCATCACCGGCTACTTGGAACGGTTCTTGTCTCCCCCCAGATGATGGTGGCAGGAATGGGCTGTGTTGCTCCTTCCCAGCGCTCTTGGTGAGCAAGTGTGGCAAAGATGAGTCAGCAACTACTCTGCTGAAGTTTTAAAGTGTCCGAGTGAATTTGTTTACATTTAGAATAACATTTTTTTCTCTGCGAGATGCATTGCAATAGTATTTTTTAGATTTTATTCAAGAACTCTTTTGGCGAGAATCCTGGATAATTTTTATGTAGCATGGTTCTCTTTGGATGCAAATCTTAAGATTCTTTAAAGTGTACAAAAGAAATTAGTAAAATACAGAAATTTGGAGCATACCAACGGGCAATTTAAGTTGTGGCTTGAACTACTATACTAAACCTGTCAGGAAGAAGAGAACACGGTTAGCTTAAGATGATCAAAGCTCAATCTAGTGCACAGCCTTGAATGATGGTACCACAGCAAACCTGTAACACTAAACTTTTACTGTGAAGTCTGATCACATTCCATGTCCAAATGTATGCATTCAGAGTGGTTCCTTTCCTTAACAAGAGAAAACCAACGTGGATCTCTCTCTCAGCTCAGCATCTGGGTTCACCGTTTGTGCTAACCTGACTTCAGTAACTTTCTGTAAGGCTGGCTAACTTGGCTGAGTGTATGGAGTGGAAGCCTCATGCCATACACAGTAACTGCACAGTCATGCTACAGTATTTTGAAGTAGTCCTTGAAATACTTATCTTTAAGCAGAAGCCCTTGGTCGCACTTTTAAGGTTCTTTTTAATATATGTATATTCACAGATTTAAAAAAAATCCAAACAGCATACTTGAAGAGTGTAATACTCAAACTCTCAGTGCTTCCTTATTGTTTCTAATAGGATTTTTTATTATTATTATTATTATAATTATTATTATTGGGGGTTTTTTTGGAAGGGGTTGGGAGGGTCATTACTTTTTTTTCTTTCAAATAAAGAAGTGATGTTTGTAAATGAAGAAATGCGTGAATAATTGTGAGATGTCTTGTCCTGAAGCAGTTTTGAGGAGGGCGGAGAGTAGTTTCTAGTGCCAGCCTGTGGAACACAGTGCTGTTCACATGCTATTTGTCTGTTCTCCTGAGCATACAGATGCAGCATCATCAAAAACCATCTGTCTTCTCCACATTTTTTTGTCATGCAAGGCTTTTTTTCTTTTTCCAGATGTGAAGCATAGTATGTTTTTATTTCTTGTTTGCATGTCATGTCTCATTCCTGCCTCAGGATAAGAAGAAGGAATTTCTGTTCGTCCCTTCCTAGGGAAAAGACAGGTTCTTTTAAGGAAAGAAATATTGACTCAACAGTCCACTTAAAAGAATGGTTGTCTCAGAAATAGCTCTAATTTTTAAAGAAACCCCTGAAAAGTGAAACCAAAGTTTTCCTCCTGTCAGGCTCTGGTAAGATAATTTGTGTGTCTGTGTCTGTGGTGTGCCATAGAGAGCATCCTCTTTCAGCCACAGGAGCCAGCACTTGGTGCAGACACCTTTGCAAAGCTCTAAAGGAAATGTCAGCTTCAAATGTAGCCCCAAGCCTTCACAGCGTGTCATTGCTGGTGACCTGTTGGTACAGGCAGGCAACCCTCATGTCCAAGGAATCTGTGTTCACTCTGTGCTGGTTTTTAGCTGCTGTCCCTTTCACCATAACAATGCCAAGATTTATCTCTTGTCTTCATGAAATCCAAAAAGACTCCACAATTCTCTTTCAAAACCATTTATGGTGTTTAGTTAGGTCTTACTGTTTTCCTTCTTTGCAGGATCAGTTCCCTCTAGGAACCAGATGTTGCCCACATGACCTAAAGCAGTTGAAATCATCCATTTATGAGACGTGTACATCACGTACATATATATAGACACATACATAGACATTGTGCTGTGATGCAGATTCTGAGAAATTCCCTCAAAAAAGTTTAACAGTCTTGAGGGTTTTCTGATTGCCAGTGGAGGCAAGCCTTCCACCATCCAACCATCTTTCTTCCTCCAAAGGCTTTTTTCCATAGTCACAGGAAACTCAGGTGCCCCCTCCCCAGGGATTCCAGCATGCCTCTCTGTCACCATGTGCACTAGTCTGCTCCTGTCCTACTTAAAATACAAATTGCCAGTTGCAGCTGACTCAGGCCAATGCTGCTTGTGCTTTCTGCAGTGCTGCAGCCAGAGCAAAGGTGCAGGGCCATTCCTCCCCTTGGCCCTGCTCCTTGCTCTGGGGAGGCTTGGGTCTGTTGTCACCCTTTTCTGGTGACTCTTGTTCCTTGGGTAACTGTTGGCTTCCCATTACACAGTTTTGTCAGAAACAAATGTGTGAATAACAGTAAGAACTGATTTGGGACATAACTGAAATGCTTTGTTGCCTTTATTTCTGAAACCCGGCCTTTTTACCTCTGTTTTTTTCTGTTTTGATCACACTAGAATTGTGCATGGTAGATTTTTATGTAGTCAAAGCAGAAAGGAGTTGAAGGCCAATAGATCTGGACATTCAGTGCCACTCATCTAGTATTTAGGAAATGTTTGTCCCTCTTCTTTATATTCTAATTTCATTTAGCGTCTCAGCTCTGTCATATTCAATAAATACCATTTGCTAATTTGCTGGAAGGTGCAGGCTTAATAGAAACTTACCCCTCAGATCTGAGGCCATATACGTGAGTCTGGACAAAGTGTATGTCTGTCTCTTTCTCTCTCGAAGGTTTCTTCCATTCCAGAAAATTGTCTGCAGTAATGCCATGTATGATGCTGCATCCACTTTTCATATCCTAACACAACTGCCATGAGTTTTGCCTTTTGCATTAGCAGAACATTTTGGGGGTTTTCTCCCTCTTCTGTTTGAAGGTCTGTAATTTCTGATACCTTAAAAATGATGATATTGTTGGAAATGTGATTCTAGCTTTAAAGCTCCCTTTCCTTGTACATGATTATGTTTGCTTTCCTGATGGAGGGTTTCTGGATGACACGTAGAGGACAGTTTCTGCCATGGATGTGAGTGCGTGTGTGAGTACCTTTAACAGCCTCCTTTGTAGATACAAACGTTTTAGTGACCATCTCAGAGTTGCAGAATGTTTCCCAAAACGTTGCACATTTGGAGTTGAAAAGACAGAAATTGCTTAGAGGTTGTTGTAGCACATATCACCTTGGCACATAAAAGGGGAAAAAATATAATGGATTGTGTAAATTTAAAAAGCAGGAGCTCCTCACTGCCATTTGAGAGTTCAAATGAAGTTCATCTGTTTCCCCTGTTTTCTTTGATTCAAAGAAATTTATTATTATTGCAAAAAATTTTACCATTTAAAATTTCATAAAGTTCTTTTTTCTCTTATTAGTTTAGTTTAATGATACCCAGCATGCTCCCAGCAGTTACTCCATTGATTTATTCCAATCCCATGTGTGCTTAGGTCTGATCAGATGAACTATTGACTTGTGTACGTGTTACACTGGGACAGGAAAGCACTGTCTGACAGCTTTGAAAATATGCATTTTTTATTAAAAAAAGAAAGCATTATAACAAAAGAAGCCAAGCTACAAAGGGTTCAAGATTGAGTAGTTTTGCCAGTTTTTAAGTGAATTCTGAATGTGGCTAAGGAGTTACAAGCCCTGTATGTCTGTGTTGTGTATGCCAGGTGGTAGAGTTGTAGGCAATTGACTTAGCTGTAAGTGTGTTTTAAAAGTGTAAAAAAATAAACAGAAAAACTCACTTGCACGGGTTGAAGAGTACAGAAATGACACTTGTGAACGTAACACTGTAGTTTATAGATCTTAAGCTGCTAATTGTTGAGAGAGATTTACATTTGTCTTGTCTGATTGTCACAGATTTATCTGTGACACTTTTACTGTATATAAAAACTTTAAATAAAGACCTCAGCTATTAACACTGGCCTACTTTGGATGTTTCCAAAGGGACAGGGCGGGGGTTGTTAGGAAGAAAATGAGGGATGTGTTAAAACTGTGCTGAGCCCTGAGAGCTCAAAATGTGAGCAAATTCTTCATCCTACAGTCAGCCATGCACCACCTGGGCACGGCGAGAATAAAGTGGCAGCAGTGTCTGATCTTTGTGGGTGGAGGAGGAGGAGCAGCAGCACTGCATTCTTCCTCCTCTGATCCCTTCTGGCCTCCCTGGACCTGGGACAGCCTCTGGCAGGGTCTGTGCTGGGCTGGCGCATCACACTGTGTCTGCCTCCCTCCCTGCCACTTGGCTTGCAGGTGGGTGTAACCAAGTGAGATGACCTACCCATGAGGTGTCTGTCTTGGAAGGACCAGCAGTTGGTCTTGTATTTTCCCACGTCTGGTCTGTGACCTGTCCCAGATGAGAAGGACCCTTGCTTCTGTAGACTTTGTCCTCAAGGGATTGCAGGGTCAGCTCTGCGTGTGCTGCATATGCAGAGCCATGTGCAATTGTAGCCTCACCCGTGTGTCTCATGGGGAGCCTTGTGATGGAGCAATTCTGGGCCCTGGCTTGGCTTGGGCAAGGGCAGCACTGACCAGCAGAACGCCAGCTCACTCTCCCTGAGGCGAGGCAAGAGAGTGTATGCAGAATGTTGCTGAGCCACTGCTCTAAACAGAGGTATTTCATCTACCATGTTTTGTAGGAGCATTTCTGAATTCTTTAGTATTTGTACAAGCTGGAAGTGAGCAGATTCATCACTGATGTGGAGACCATACCACTTGCATTTTGCTCATGTGGCCTCAGGAACACAGAACGGAGAAGGGAATGGAAACAACTTTTTAAGGAGAAAGGGACTGAGTCCTATTTTCACAGAGGTACGAGCACTGTAAAACCAGCAAGAGATCAAAAAACAAAAGCAGTTGTTTGCAGGGATTTTTTCCCTATAATCACCCCAAAACCAGAAAGCACATTCCAGCAGTTTATGAATGAAAGGGACTGAGTCGGCTGTTTTTTTGCTCGGGCTGTTTTTGCTAGAGCTATCTGGCTCAGGATGGATAGCATGTTGTGCTGGTTATGAGGGTAAATGGTTCTGGGGTAAATTCTCTTGGGGTGGTCACTTGAGAGGTGCTGGCTGTGGCTCAAAACCAACAAGAGGGCGTGATGACCAAGGGTGAAAGCAATGACCACCTACTCCCATGTCAACAGATTTAATCCGATAATTTAGAGGATTAGGAGTTGCTACTCAGTTTTTTGGTTTGTCTGTTGGAGGTGGTTTGATCTCTCCACCCGGGTCCTGTGGGACAAACAGGCATGTGGCAAGGGTAAGGCTCTGCTGGGTTTGCAGCTGTGGAGGTGAGGAATTGGCTGATATTTCTCACTGGAGCATTCTCCCTAGACAAATCACACCTTGATGTGCTGATAGTGGAAGTTTGGGCAGACAGCTCCCTACCACAAAATACCTGTCTTCAAGTTGTTTCTTAAACACCAAATCCACTTTCTCCTGTAAAAGTGGTGGTTTATGGTTTGTTGGCCTTAGTGGAGCTCCTTCACTGAGTGGAATTTAGCAGAAAGGGAAAGAAGGTTCTCTGCTGCCGGAGTCAGCAGGAAATAGAACATCCCTGGGCTAACCAGCTCTGCTGAGTGATTCACACCCTAGCCAGATCCTGTCTGAATTTAGGAATAAGAATCACCACATATGCATGCTATGTGCCAGCTTTGTGCCAACCCTGGCCCAAGGGGGCAAAATAAGGAACAGTGCCTGAGGAGAAAGGCCAGAGCAGGATGGAAAGCTGCAGCATGTTTTCAAGCCTCCTCCCCAGTGCAGCTGAGCCTGTAGCCCTGCCTGTTCACAGCTGATACTCGCCTTGCCTTACAATCAAGAGGTCTGGAGGCATTCAAAAGTTCCTCCACTACACCCAACAGCACTCTCAGATTGGAGTTACCTATCAGATCTCTGCAGTGACAGCTTTGAGGACATTTTGTTTGTTTGTTTGACAAACACCTTTATGCCTAACCCTAGCTGTTATCTGTAGGGAGTGGGAGCCCCGAAAGCCTATCTGGCCAGTAGAGAAGCAGATGAGTGTTGTGGCACCACGTTGCTCCATCTTGTCAGTCAGCTCAATTCCACCCGGTTCGGGCAGTGCTGCCACGCCTGCACATCACCCACGTGCTTCCTCAGCTCCTGAATGGGAACATGAGCTCTGGGCCAAGCCAACTCGCATTCCTCCTCGGCCCGCTGAACATGTCACTGGAGAGGGTGGTTGCTGACACAAGGGCGGACTGAGGCGGAGGGAGCTGTGACTGGAAAGCATGGCTCATCCTCAGGCATGCCCTGAGAGCTAAGTGGGATGTTTTATAAATCAACATCCTGCTTACCTGGGCAAGGGATCCTGAGAAGAGAAGAGGGATCATATGAGGCGCAGGTCACGTTTCACTCCTCAGCAGAAAACATCTTCAAGGAAACAACATCCCCCGACCCTCCTGATCGTTGTCTCACATGCTGAGGTAGTTACTATCTTCGGCACGGGAAGAACCGCCGTCTCACACTGCTCAGGAACTTGGAGTATGTTCCTCCAAAAATGTTTCTTTGAAAGATCTTTTGCTTATTTCAGATCAGCTCTGCTCCTCAATGGGCACATCGACATTTCCCTCCCTCTGTAAACAGACTGTCAGGTAGGTGACCAGCTGGCATTCCATCTGTCCCGTCCATTGCTTTCCTGGCTGGGAAAGGCTGGTTGTTGCTGGGAGCGGCCGGGGTGATCCGGACAACCCGAGCCCACAGGCCGGGAGGTGCCTGGGCCGGCGGGTCCCGCCGCGTAGGCGGTGGCAGCTCCCCGCCTGCGGGTGGATACAGACAAAACCTGCCCTTCTGAACTGCGGGAAGGAATCCCGCGTTCTCCGCCGAAGCCGGGGAAGCCGGGAGGGAGAGGGACCGCCTGCCTGGCACCGGGGCGCCCGTGCAGCGGAGGGGTGGGAATGGGCCCCGGACCGGCTCCCCGTTCCGATGTCGGGGTTGGCGGAGCGGCCCCGGGGCTCTGCCGGCTCCGTTCCCCGAGCGGGTCCCGCCCGCGCCCTCAGGGACCCGCGGCGCTGCCGCCGCCTGGCGGCGCTACCCGGCACTGCACGCNGCGGCGCCCCGGCCCTCAGCGGCGCCCCGGCACCCCCGCTTGCAGGGGCTGCGCCTGGCGGCGGCGGGGCGGTTCGCAGAGGCCGTGGGGACGGGCACCAGGAGCGGCTGTGGGCGCTGGCACAGCCCAGCCCGCCCACCTGCAAGCACTGCCGGTGTGTTCCCAGCACCGCTGCCCTCCCTGCTCGAACAGTGCTGCTGCCTTCCTGAGCAGCGCTCAGGAGCAGAAGGGGACGTGGAGACCTGGATCTGCTCGATCACACAAACACCCCAGCGAGGCTGCCCCGGGCTCCGGAGCATCCCGGACTTAAGAACATCCCAGTCATGGAAACGTCCCAGCCACTTTGTCACTGGGCCACGGGCAGCCGCTGCAGCAGCACATCGAATTCGCTGTGCTGGTCACGTTGTGCAGGACCCCTCTTCCCCATGATTCAGCGTCACTACAGCAGAAATTCAGTGGTTAGTACTGCTTGAATCCACTCCTGTATCCGATGTTGGCCCAGGTGAGGAAGAGCCTCTTCCCATTTAGGCTCAACAGTCCCTCTCCCAATCCCACACACAGCATTCAGGGCCCAGATGTGCAATGCCTCATTGCCTCTGCTCTGGAGGGAGGCATTCCAAGGGATAATTGTTCATGGCACACATTTGATGGCTCTCAAACCTGCTGTCACATAAGACTGAATGCTCTGCTTCTGTTGATAAGCATGGCTGGGTCTGTGATTACTGTGAAAATTAGTTATTTGTCTGATCCAGAGTTCTCCTCTCCTCCCCTCAAAGCAGGGCTGGAGTCTGCAAAGATTTGGTGACAAGCTCCTCCCTGTTTCTTCCACTGTAGCTCTGTTGAGCATTCAGGCCTGATGTCCTGCTGCTGCCTCTCCTGATGCAGTGTATTTGCTGGCAGTCCTGGCTCTACAGGCTTGGTGTCTCCTCTGGCTCCCAGACATCCTGCTGTCCTGTTTGCTGGCTTGTCCCAGCAGCAAAGCAGAACCGTGCTGGCCAAGGCTCCCCAGGGACCAGCCTCAGCTCTGATCTGGTGGGGTGGTGTCCCCAGCTGCAGAGTTCACACACAAAGAAGCCTTTTCTCAGATGCAGGGTAGCCTCCTAAGGGAAAAAGAAGGGGGGAAATCATATGAGATTTGGAGGTTCTCTGAGGGCAGAGAGTGTAGGAACAATGGCCACATTGATAAACACCCAGTTTCCTGACATGGGCCAGGGAAGGAGGGACTCCCACAGTGGTAAGACTGAAGAGTGATGGGGTGCTGGAGGTGGCAGCTGAATGGGGAGACAGCCCACAGGGGCACAGCGCAGTGCAGGAAGAGCTGGCAAGGACAAGCTTCCTCCCTGGGGCCAGATAAACCCACAGAGGTTCAGCCTGAAGATGCTCTCTCCTGTTAGGAAAATGCCCATTGTCCTTGTGCCACATCACCTTCCCAAGAGCTGCACCTTTTGCCAGGTGTTACCAATGTGGTTTAATTATTGGGGGCAAAGTGTGGGCCCAGCTGAAATGGGGGAGGCTGTGTTGCACAGAGTGAGGGCTGTGGGGATAGGGTACAGCTCTGAGTTGGGAAATGCAGGGAGCTGACTGGGAAATGGCTTTTAACTGAACTGCTAAAATCCTTCCCCCTCTCCCCATCAGCAAAAGGAAATCTGGGGCTTTATTGTTCCAGATACTCGTGTTGTTTTGCTCCCAGAGCTGTGGGAGCTGCCCATGGAACCCCACGCAGGAATTCAAAGACTCAAAGACCGAGTGAGCCGGGATGTCTCACCTGACCCCGAACAACTCAAGTTCTTCAGTGGGGAAAGCTCAGGCCCGAAACGGGTTGCGCGGATGGCAGAGACTTGAGCCCGAGGCTGGGACTTGGCTCTGGGGATGGTGGCGTGAGCCGGGGCGTGCTGCGGAAACAATGCGAAGGGCGGCGGCGGTGAAGCCGTTCCTGCCGCGGCGCTGGAACCACCTACGGACGGCGGCTGACATACGGGGTCTCGGCTTTTCCTCTCCGCAGGCTGATAAGCAGCAAGGTGGGCAGCGAAGTCAGCCTTATCTGGTCTCCACCCCTGATACAAAAACACAGGCAAGGCACGGTTTATAGGTCAAGATAATCACCCTTGCTAGGCTTACCTAAACATGTTTTACAGGGACGTACCAGTGACAGGAGTGATAATGGCAGCGGAGTAGATAGATTGCTACTGTGTGGGTTACAAAGGGCTTCCTGGATACCCAGCGCTGGACTCCTGCGCTGCCAGTGCAGAGCTCTCCGGTTCCCAGGGCCCCGAGGCAGGAGCAGGCAGCGAGTGCCCGCACCGCAGGGATCTGCCCGGATGCTGCCCCGGGGCTGTCGGAGCAGAATTGTGCGGACGCAAGCCCGAGCTCGGCGCAGCAGTGCCGAAGGACCCCTCACACGCCAGCCAGCTTCCCGGGAGGCTGTGGGTGGGTGAAGCCCCTCCTGCTGGCTTGGCTCGCGTCCCGCGCTGATTTTATTGCGGCTGTGGCACCTGGCAGAGCTGGCACACACTCTGCTGCCTTCTATTTTTAAGATTTCCCTTGGAGCACGTATATGGGGTAGCTGCTGTCCCTGCAGATATCGTCAGGGTGATGGTGAGGCTCAGCTGGTGGTGGACTGCTGCCTCCCTCTGAGATGAAGATATTGAGAAGGGTCATAGGCCCATGGACAGCCAGGGCCAGCTGGGACTGTGATGGTCCTCCTGGCTGCACTACCCAGACCAGAGGCTGCACACTGGGGTTTTCACTTGCTGAGGCATCTCCCCACACTGAGACCAGGGACAGGGTGGGACAAGGTCAGTCCGGAGTACACTTGTGTAGCCAGGGAGCCAGCACCCTGCTGAGGCCCCAGCGATGCATCAGCCATCAGGAGCTCTGGGACCTAGTGCGGGAGTGGGGACACAGCGCTGGTGCCCCAAGTGCCTCCCTCCAGTGACACCAGGCAGAGCCACATCCAAGGCTCCAAGTGCAGGCTGAGGACCAGAAAACTTCTCATGGCTGGCCAGGGGGCCCTGGGACTCATTGCTCGCCCTGGTGGCACAATCATTTGAGGTCCCACTGGACAAGCCCCTGTTTGCTCCTGGAGGTGGGAGGTCTAGTACTGGGGCCCACCAATCCATAGGTGTGGGCTTTGGGCAGGAAGCAGGGACAGAGTAGAGCAGGAACTGGCTGGTTTTTCTAGTCACACTTCTCATTTCCGCCGCCTGTGGCCATCCCTGCAGTCCAAGACCAGAGTGTGGTTTTTAAAGGTGCTGGTTTTGCTTCTCTGTTAGCCCACTCCAGCCCTGACTCACTTCCTTTCCCAGTGCTATGCCGTTGGGAATGCTGCAGGACATGCCTCTGTGCGTTCCCATCCCAGAGGCTGATGGAGCAGAGACTGCTGCGCTGTGCTCCGTCTCCTCCAGCACGAGCAGTGTCAGTAACTTGTCAGGTCACCGGTACAGGCTGAGGTCAGGACATGCCGGTGCTCCCCTAATCCCTGTTCCCCCTGCACGCCCTGAGGAGGAACAAGCCAACACTCATCAGCGGTCAGGTTTGTTTTGTTTATTGTTTCAGCTCATGGGCTCTCACCCAGGTTTGATTTTTTTGTCTGGAGCATCTGGAACCCCTGAGAATTTCAGGCAGTGCAGATAGTTGTCACAACATACAGATTGTGACAACAATCCATCCATGCCCTTTCAGAGGAGGGTCTGGGGAGAGCTGAAGATTTTCACCAGGGAAGTTTCTAACACATGCTTGGAGCTCCTGCTAAGAATGCATTAATTAATATTCAGGGACTTCTGCCAAACAGCCAGGCAGGGCAGTCCTCCTCCAGCCAGGCACAGGGAAGTGAAATGATATCCATCAGGTCACTGATGGCACTGCCTATGGTCTCTTTGAGAGGTGGGAGAGATGTTGGAGCCCCTGCCAGCCCCCAGTGCATCTCCTCAGTCCCGTGAGGGGCAGACCACCATTTTGGTCAGAAAAAAATCACCAAGTCTGGTTGCTTTTCCACCTTGATTTATTATCAGCTTTGACAAGCTTTGTCTCTCGACTCCCAGGATACTGCCAGCCATATCTAATGCTGTTGATTTGATAATATATCTAATCTGACTTTCTTGAAAATGGCCAGTATCTCAGAGCTTCTGTTCTCCTACTTGAACCAGCTTCCTTCCTTGCCTTCTTTCTCTTTCCCAGCTGGGGCCAATCTGTCTGGGAAATAGTCCAACTTGCTTCCATCTGATGGGATAGGATCCCAGCTCTGTTCCCTTCATCTACTCCAGAGCTGAAATCATTTCAGCTCCTAAGCTGAAATCAGCTTAGGTCATTATTTTGAAATCCCTCATTTTCCTCCACTGAATTTTTACTGCTGCTTTTGTCCCTCATTGGAGGAACTGGTGAAAACACCTCTACATACTTCTTCCTGTGGGGTCTTCCCAGAGCAACCGTCATGCACTTGGCATGACATGGACGTTTGAGATCCAGACAGGTGTTGCCCACATTTTAGACTTTCCCATGGTCTGAGGAGGAGCACCAGTATCCCATATTGGATACAACTTAAACTAGCAGGCTTCAGTCTTTCCAAAGGTATTCCCCAAGTGGAGGCACCCTTGAGCCTGGTGCACGGTCCTTTCTGTCCCATGGCCCCTGCAGCTGCCAGCTGCTGTGTGGGACAGCCAGGTCTCTGTTACACTGCAGTGTGTGGCTAAAGGACCTGTCTGCTTTTGGTCCTGATGGGATCCCCTGGATGGGCTCTGGACCTGTTGCATTGCTCGCCCTGCCTGGGGCTGTTGATGGGCCCTGTCACCAGCCCCTGTCACTGGCTGGTGAGGGCTCTGCCAGGGTGGGGGCCACCCGTGCTGCTCCCCTGTGCTCAGCGTGGGGAGAGGCTCCGCTGGCATCCTCCCACCTGCCAGGGTGCCAACTCGGGCTGCAATGGCACCTCTGAAAGGGATGCTGAGCTGCTTCTAACTTGATCATGATGACAGGAGAATCACAGCTGAATTGTCCAGTTTATGGATCCCCCAAGTTAATTAACTGTGATTGATAAGACACTGCCAGAATGAACCATACTGTAGGCTTATCTGTGTAATCTCTGTTTGTGTGTTTAAAGACTGATAGCAGAGCCAAAAAAAAATCCAGACAAAAAGATAAGGCTGAAGATGCATGGTGATGTCTTGAAAATTTAATTTTGCAGAGAAAATATCCCTTTTAAAGCTACATTATTAACTGCTGTCAAGTGAGAGCCATTTGGCCTTCACGTGCTGTGAATGAATTCAGCCAAGTTGCCACAACCCAGGTCCTTCCCTGGGCTCCGGATGCATAAAATCTGCATGATTGCTCTGCAATGGGGCTTGTCAGCAGGGACTGCAGCTGGGTTATGTATCACTTTAATTTGTCATGTGAGCTGGTTTCACACCAACATCTCTGGAGGGAAAATGCTGGAAAATTGGAGGCGGGAGAAGAGGGAATGTCAGATGCAACACCCAATGCCCCGGTTCTTGATGGAAATGACTCTCCCTCTCCACCAGCTAATGACTAGTCCTAATTTGATGGAATGAAATGGCCACCATAAAATGTATATGTTTTGTTTTCACGTCTGAGCCTAACATGGCCACGAGTCATAGTCTGAAATGATTGCGGGTGTTATCAGTCACACAATCTGACATTTTGCCAAAAGGTCTCTTTTGTCTCTTCTCTGAAGTGTGAAAACAAGGGATGCTGTTTCTTGTGTTCTGAAGAGAAAAATGTGGGTTGCAGAGCCTTAAGGAGCCATTAGAAGAAGGAAACCAAAGAAGGAAAGAAAAATCAAGACCTCTTCCTTCTGATAATCACACAAATACTGGACCTCTAGGGACACTTAATGGAAAGCTTAGGAACACTTAGGAAGCACCTGAAAATATGTGATGGAAATTTCCCAACCTGGCTATCATATTGTCTCCTGCATCCTTTACTGGGATAATCTTGAGAAAAATCAAAGACTCAGATCATAATTTGTGTGGGTTTTTTTCATTTATTTTCTGTTTATTTATTCAGTTGCCGTTAAGGACAATAACAATGAAATTACCCACCCTTGACTGAATTCCCTCGACACTTAGTTAAAGTACACAATTATGCAAAACAGGCAGACTCCCACTGCATGTTATCCTAAGCAGCAAAAGCATCAACCAAACATAAGCCCCTTCATGGAGACAAATTACTCACCCATCAAAGAATTACTCATTGTGGGCAAGTAGACTTTTACAAGGTTGATTTTTAAGTGTGCAGATGAATGTTACAGCTGGTAAGAATTTATTAGTCAATGAATCTGCAGCAAAGGAAAAGAAAAGGAGACAGAGACTTGTTTTTCCTGAGTGGAAAGGGTCCCATACTGTGCTACTGGAAAATAATGCCCTGGTCGCTTCCTTTCTCAAACCAGGAAGGTGTTTGGTTGCTTTAGCTTTAAGCTCACAATAAGACCTCCTGAAATTAAAGAATTATTTGTTTTTTTCAGCGGAGTTGCATTGTTAGACCTCTTGAGAGCTGGCTGCTCCCTATGAGAGGGGCAGTGAGTGCAAACTTACAATCCAAATGCCTTTTTCCAGCACTTCCCCTCAGCAGACTGCCACTTCTGGGTACATGCAGAGCCAGGGACCTGTGTGGCCGACGTGCAGCCTGGCCAGTTTGTGGCCCCATGAGCACCTGTGACATTGGGGTTGAGCAACACTCTACTGAAATCCATCCCCTCCTGGTGTGAAGCAGCCAGCCCAACCCTTCAGCTCTGCCCAACAAAATGCTAATCTGGCCTTGCAACAAGCAGCTCCCCACAGCAGCCTGCTGCAATCCTGGTAAACAACATATGTGAGGATGAGCTTGTGAAGCTGCCATAAAGGCTTTTGATGCTCCCAAATTCTGGTTCCCACACCACTTACAGACCTGCCGTTTGAGCAAGCAGAGCCCACCTGTTGGCAGCAGGAACAGGGAGGCTGAAATCCAGTGTCTGTGTGTATGATGGCTGCCAGCCCCACAGTCCCCCTGGCCAGGTTCTGCGCAGCACAGCACACCGGGGTGTGCTTGGCTGGGTACCCAACTCTGGAGCCTATTGTGTGGCTGGCAGGCAGTGCTCACCTGCCCCTGTCCAACACCTTTACCATGTACCATACAGATGTACTGCTGCCCAAAGCTGTCCTGGGACCAACTTCTTCATTTACTTGGTATTTCTTAAATCCATTCATTCTTCAGTTGCCTCTTCTGATGCTTCCCTCCCCCCTCACTCTGAAGGCTCTGTCTGTGGAGGATGTGCACATGAAAAAAAGGAAGAGTTGGCCCCTTAGGGAGGAAGTAGACTTTGGGTTATTTTTTTCTTTTTTTGTCCAATTCTGGAACAAAAAACTCCAGCCAGGAGCTAGCCTGATTAGGACTTCATGTGAAACAGAAGCAAAGTTTCATGTGACAAATAAAGTGGCACAGGGAAACTGATATGTTTTTACGTGCTGTTGTTCCCCATCTTTTGCATGACATCAGAGCTATTAGATCTGAAGCTGATTAAGCGTGAGACCCAGCACAATAACAAAAGTATTGGCTATCAGTTTCTTAATGATCATCTGGGAGCTGGAATGTAATGTTCTGTTGAAATACAGGCCACAAACAGGCTCTTCCCATTTTTAAAACAAATCTTCCCTTTCTAGCTTAGAAAAAAATGAAAGCAAAACAGGTTTGCTAATAGTGTGAGATCTGGAGCAAAGAGGTACATTTACATTCCAAATCTTGCATGAATGTCCAGCTGCAAGAGTTTCCAAGCAGGGTGAAAGCCAGTGAGTCAAAGAAGTTGGACAATTACACTCATTTGTCTGCCTTGTTTGCATTGAAATAATTCAGGCAAGGCCAACTGTGTCACTTGGATTCTCCAAGGTATAATTTAGTCATGAGATGTTTACAATCAACTCTCATTTGCATCAACTGTGAGAAAAACACAGGATTTATTGGTTATTTCAACTGGTGGGTTAATTACTAGTTTAAGCACTAATATTTATTCAACCTTCTGAATCTCAACAGCCTCTGGGCCAGATCCTGCCACTCCTGATGCAGTGCCTACTCTGCAGATCTCCTGCAAGTGAGAGAGGAGCCAGGGCTGGGCCTGCCAGTGTAGACCAAGTTTTGTGAAGCTGAATCGATGCCTGACCCATATTGGTGTGTGACTGAGAGCCCCAGAATGGTCAGAGCTGCTGGGAACCACACACACATCCTTTTTCAGCCCCAGGAACAAGCTTAAACAAAAGTACTCTTTGCCATGGGCCATGATCTGTGTCCCTGCCAGCGATGGTTACAGAACTGCTTAGCAAAGAGCTTGATAAAATCAGTGGGGCCGTTTGTGAGCTAGGAAGCCTCCCTGTGTGTGCCAGCCCCCGAGCTCCTTTGTGAGTGCTGCACAGAGAAGTCAAAAAACCACTGAGCAAGGCTACAATGAAAAAGGTGACTGATAGACAGTTTTGATTGAAAACAGAAGTAAGTTTTGCTCTTTTTTTTTTTTAAACCCAGGCTTAAATAGACATCACTTAGAAGTAGATGGAAAGATACACCCAGTGCATCTGAGAATCCTGAAGATGAAAAGTACCATTAATTAGGTTATGACAAGCTGTTCTCTGTGTGAGAGGACAGAGAGAACAGAGAGGGAGATAAGAAGATTAGGAGGTCAGATTCCAGGCTACAGAAACCTCAGCAACTTGCTCCACCTTGGGCACCTCTGCTTGGATTGCAGGCAAGAGCCTAATGAGTGTTGGCTGTGATGGCTTTGGTGCTGCTCACACCTCTCCTCCGGGAACGGACCTAAGCCTGTCAGCTAATTCCTGTATGTCAGTGGCCTTCCATGTGGTAACAAATTTTGGGTATTTAGCTGCCTGGCCTGAAAGGACTTGCTTTCAGGGAGGAGAAAGGCTCCATATTTCATGACATGTCCTAAAGGCACATAGTGAAATGCGTGTTTTCCCACTATGACCCCTGGCAGACCCTTGGTTGCCTCCCCCAGCTGGTGGGGACAGCCAAGGCATTGGCCAGGGAGGAGTGAAAGAGCCCTGGGCTGAGGCTGACCCCGCAAAGTGAGAGCGGGACCAACACAAGTCCTGCCCCAGCTGGGGGCTTTGCTGCTGATCACAGGTTTGAGTCTGGAAGGCCACAAAAGCTGACAGAGTCCAAATCTGACCTGACAGTGTGTGTGCAAGGGGTTTGCCAGCATCCAGCCCGGGGTGAACAAATTCTGCCAATCCACACCTCCGCAGGAGAGGCAGAGGAGCTCAGCCCCAGGCTGTCACCTCCAGTGACTGCCCGCGGCTTCTCAGTCCTCCTTTCTATTAGAGCTCATTATTGCTCTCTCTTCAGACAAACCCCATGAAGGGAAGGGTTGCTGCAGTTCCCCAGCCGTTGCAGGGCTAACAGGCCATTTAATTATCGCTCAGCACCGTGCAAGCAACTATGTCACTTGCATGGAGCGGACTGAGGTGTATGAGTCCTTCTACCCTTTGTGGAGCAGAAGAGGCTGAGAAAAGGGATACCAGAGACACCTACGACCCCTGAAATACACTGAAATACATACCTATGTACAATGTGATAGGTAGATGTGAAATAGCACAAAGACAACTGCTTGGATAGAAAGATGGAACAGCTGAGCCGACATTCAAGTGATAAAACTACCCCAGTCTCTAACTGTATGGTGTTTATATTTTAAAACAGTGTTGAAAGGTCATTTTAATTATTTATGTTGTTTGATTACCTTTCCCACTTTCCTCAGCCATATCAGGTGACCTTGCTTCATCTGTCTTTCCTTTACTACTACTTCTGCTGAGTTTCAGGGTCACATTCCCTGGTGGGTGAAGCACTTTGGATGCCCATTCCACTGGGTTATCCAGATAGCTCAAAGAAAAAACTGGTTTCACTTGTATAAAGACTCATGTGACTGTTTTCATTAGTACACTGGCAACATCACATATTTTACATTCTTGAATTTGTGGTGAGTTCAAACTCAAATACATATTTGTGCTACAAAATTCAAAATGCTGAAACTAGTCCAGCACAGGGCTTGCTGATTTTAGATGTGTATGTACATACATGCCTTTTTCCTACATGTGTGTGTCTGTGTGTGACTTTCAATTTTTGACTTATCTGTAAGATGAATGAATGTGTTGACTGCACATGAGAAATGTGGAAGCCTTTAAGACTGTTGGGGTCACCAGGGAAATGTCAAGAATGAGATTGCTGTCTACAATACATCCAAAAATATACACCAGCTGACACCCACGAGTGACATTATATTGAGAGACAGCTATTAGAGGCAATGTAAACCACGTGCTGCTGTGTGCCATGAGCCAGAGCTGTAGCTCAGGATTGCAACTAGCAAACCATTGCAAGACACAGGTATGAAAACATTTCAGATTTCCTAGTGGGAACAAAAAAGCAGTGGGCACATTTGTAACTAGTGCCTGCTAATAAGTTAGTGAGAGAGGCTGACTCTACACCTCTCTTCAAGCACTGCAGGACCTGATCAGCCCCCGTGGAAGGCAGTGAGGGCCAGGAGGGTCTGCTCATAATGGCTGAGAACTGCCTGCCCTTGGCATGGGCACATTGTGGGCAGGGCTGGGATGCAGGAGAAGGGCTCAGGGCTGGCTGCAGATGGCTGCCTGGATGGACCTCTGGGCTGAAGTTCAAGCAGGGACAGTGCAGGGAGTGAAAGTTAGGGTGCTGGTCTAGTAGTTACTGCTCGTGTAGGTTTTGGAGATGATGCTGTCAAGGGTTATCTGAACAAGGCTTGTGTCTGGGGCTGCTGGTGTTATGAGACTTAGGTTAAAGCCAGCTGACAATCAGGCTGGCAAAGTCAGCACCACGGCTTGGACATAGAAGCTCCAGGATGGCACACAGGACTGCATTGGGCAAGTGTTGGATGCCTGGCCAAAAGTCACAGCAAGGACAAGTGACTTGAAACTGGGGCTGACCTTGGCAGAAGCCCATGAACTTGCACGAGCTCTGGGTCCAGCAGTGTCTGTGGAGCTGGTTCAGGGCAGGTGGCAGCTGCGGGTTGCCCAGCTAGGACTAGGGAAGAGCCTGTAAGAGGGAGTTGGGTATGTAAGATGGAACCAGAAGGTATTACCTGAGGTGTACAGAGTTTTGTTGGCAATAGGTCCTCCAAGCTAAGGGCACATCTGGAGCTGGTCTGGGGTCTGCTCTGTTCAGCAAGGTCCTCAGAGATGGACAAGCCAAATGATTCAGAGCTCAGTGCAATGTGGTATATCTTTTAAAGCAACATGAAGTGTTAACCAGAATGCTTAGGATTGTATTAAGACATACAAAGCAAACAATAAATTTACAATTAACCACATTTAACCCTTTCACTTCAAAGCACAAAATGAGCACTGATACTGAAGACTCAGTAAGTTCAGTGAACATAGGAGAGAATAACATTGAAGGCACTGAGGTAAGTCAAATTGGTTGCAATTAATAAGGGTAGTGTGGGCTGTAATAATATATTTACAGCCTGGTGATTATGCTGTGGGAAGGAAGGGAAGGGATTAAACTCCTGTTTAGTTTAGACTGCATTTTAGTGCTGCCTGGTCTTCAGTAGTTAAAAATGTAGTCTCTTGAGTCCCGCTGACATATTTTGGCAATAGATATATCCTCTAATTGAAAATAATTGCTGTGTTGTAAGCTTTCCCACTTTCCCATTTGTTTTGGTTAACGAGTAGTGGTGGCCTGTCTACTTAAGCACGTATTTAGCAACTGCTTATGGTGAAGTTAGCATATTGCAGAGTGTGCAGCATGATCCTGCCTGACTTCATAAGGAAAACCCTCCTCCAGGCTTTGGTGGAGGATATTTGAACAAAGCTAATAGGATCAGCCTTGCTGGTGGTTGTTGCAGGGCGTTGTCTGTGGGTCAGCTGGGGCCTTCATGTGTGAACTCCAGGGCAAGAGCCGGGCTCCCTTCCAAGGCAGCCAAGCTTTGTTTTGAGCAATCAGCATGGGCCCTGCTGGGAATTCCATGAGGGGATGCTCTGCTTTATGTTGCATTTGCTTCCTTTGCCAGGAGCCAAGTCCACATCCTACACAGCTGGCAGGCGGTCAGGACGCGCAGTGCCTGGCGTGGGCAGGACATGGCCGGCCCCCTTGTGCCGTAATGCCGTGGGCATTGCCCTGCAGTCCTGGAGGACTTGACGAGCCCCTGCTCGGCCAGCCCAGGCAAATGGTGTAAAAACCACTGCTGCTCACAGAAACCCCCTAACGCTGGTGCTGGCTGGACCCAGCCAAAGAAGGGCCCTGTTCTGCCACGCACATGTGCCCCTGTGCCTGCCTGTGATGCCCACGTCGATAAGAGACAGGTAGAGATGAGAGACCATGAGGGCAGCCAGGGTGGAAGGGACTGCGCTTCACCTGGCCACCACCCCAGCACTGGCTGAACTTCCCACAGATCAGAGCTGGAACTGCATTCAAGCTCACCAGCAATGTCTCCACCCCTGACCAGTGTAAAGCTGGGGCAATTGAGTGCTGAGCCCTTCCTAAGCCTCTAAGGAAAATAAAAGCAACAAGTCACCAAGGAGATCTGGGGGAAACTGGGGAACCTGCTGCTTTTGCATCCCGTGTGGGTTCAGGTGGTGAAAGAGCTCCTCTCTACCTGCAGGGCCCATCCTAAACCTAGCACAGGCTACCAGAGACACATCTCTTTAATGCTTTGTGATAAACCTCCCAGTCCGTAACGTCTTGCTGTTACTGTGCATGTGAACTTTCACCAGCACTGTATCTGTCATTAACCTAGAAGGAAACCTTTTTGTGCTCACAACCTCTGTCTGCACAGCTCCCCTCTGGAGGCAAATCTCTCATGGTGAACACGTCAGCTAGCTGCATGCTGCAGACAAGGTTATGACTGCATTACACACTCTGAGGAAAGCAAGGCTTTATATTACACTAGGAAAGGCTCATATTTGGAAACAAAGAGGCTTGAGGAATAAAAGGGTGATTTTACTTAGGAAGGTGCCTCAGGTCCCCATAAATCACTCTCACCCTTGCTCAAACAGGGCTGGAGGCTGGTAGCAGAGTGGCAGAGGAGCATGCTGTGCCCCTGTGGTTCCTGTTACAGCCATTTGCAGCAGAGCCTGGGACTGCACTGGAGCATATGTTTAGATTAAAGGACATTGGGGAAGCAAACTTGCCTTAGTCTTTCTGCTAAGCACCTAGCAGACTCCCAGGGTGCTCAGTCATTAGTAACAGCAGTCTGGCCTCCTTCTCCATGAGCAGTGCCTGCAGCACAGATTAATAACAACAAAATAGGGACTCGTTCACACTCATCCAAAAATACACTGAAGTTTGCTAATCAGTCTATTTCCAAGCCCTCTATTATTTCTGAGTGCCCTGAAGTCCCCAGGTGAGCACTTGCTGATGTGTCCAGTCTGATGACACTAGACACTAACAACTGGCTGCATCAGGGCAGAGTGACAGGCAGGGCTGGAGAGAATCTGATGAGTGTGGTGATGAGGGAACAGCTCTTGTTTAGGCAATGATTTCTCTATGTCCAAGTGCTTTTCATCTCCTCCTCATCTCCCCTTCTGTTTCCCTGGTGAATGGCTCTTCTCTGTTCAGAAACGATGCTCCAGGGACAGCCCTGTCCTGACCATCTCTGGGCTGGGACAGTGGAGACCAAGTGGGACCACTCCACTCTCTCCTGTTACCCTTCTTCTCTCGGATAACTACTTATGGCCTCTGTCAGGATGGGGAGAAGGTAGGAGCCAGACTCCTGCTCTGATGCAGTATGGATATTCAATTGCCATTTTCCATCAGTATGGGTTTCTGAGAGGGAAAGTGAGTGGCCAAAGGGATCCAATGCACATAGTTTGCAAGTTTGTGAAGACACCTCATGGTCTCCTGCCAACCTGCAATCATATAGAAATGGCCCAAATTGCACACTGAGAGGCAAATGTGAAGGAGATGGGAAAAAAGGGGAACTGGCTGCCTGAGTAAGAACAGATGCAACTTCTGACCAGCTGCACAGCCAGGGCTCTCCAGCAGCAGCTCTGGGGTGGTGCCCCATGGCCTCTCTGCAGTGATTGGACTCCCCGGGCCTTTCCTCTGCAAGGCCCTGTGGGCTGAGGAGGGGCAGCTGCTCCATGCACCAGCACATGCTGCCCAGTCAGGCCTTCCCAATGCACTCAGTGTCACATGCAAAGACACAAAGTGTGTTGCTCTTCTCCCAGGTCCCTGGGGGTTCCTGCCGCCAGGCCTCGAGGCTGCGGTGGGTCCCACATGCCCGACTGCTGAGCAGCACCTGTCCTCCGCCCCACCGTGAGCTGCTGGTGCTGGCCAAGAGCTGCCGAGAAAAATCTGGCCATCTCCATCTGCAAGGGTGGACTTCCTTTCCAAATCCACGGGCTCTATGGGTACCTTGCAGATAAACTTTGCTAAATATATAGATGTTTATACTCCCTGTATTAAAGCAATGAAATCTTAGTTTTTTGACAGTGTTGAGTCAATATAACCTGAGTAATTGCATGAGAACTCATGTTTCCCCTAAAGGGAAACTGTTCTTGTGTAAATATATTTATTAATAATTAAAGTGGTTTTGAGTTCCTGTGTATGCAGCCCCTCTCCCCACCAGAGCTGTCTGAGAGCCTGGTATCCTCCAACCTGCACAGGAGTCAAACGGAAAGGGATTTTGGCAGGGGGTGATGCTCTATGACAAGAGGCTTGTGGTTTAATTTTGACCTTTTTTTCTTCCTGAACAAAAAATAATGGTGAGATCTGTGTATGACAGATTTAAAAACCCCTACTACTCCATTAGGAGCATTACCCTGAAATACTCAATGGAGCTTCTAACAGCTCAGATAATAGGGGTGGGAAATCGTTTCTGGAAAATATTCCCCTCAAAGCATCTTACCAGAGAATTGTTTCCTAACAACAACAATAAAATCTTTGTCAAATAATCCTTCAATACCACAAATATTTTGTCTTTAATTGTATCAGTGTAGATAAATTCTCAGCATAGGCAATGGGAGTCAGAGCTCTGGGGGATTTTTTCTGTCAGAGTCAGTACTGGATATCTTTGGGTAAGTCTCACATTTTTCCATGTTCTTTGGCCTATTTTTTTTTTTAATTCACTGTAATCTGGAACCTAATTTGATATGCCTTAAAAGGCTGATTTCACATGGAAGATGCTCTGCTATCACGGTAAGCAGCCATAAGAAATCCTAAAATAGGCAGATTAAGGGTTTGGGATCATGGGGGTTTATTCCTATGCAATTAAAAGACATGATCACATTTAGAAATTGCTAACTTGTAGTTTAAGGGAAAAAAAAGCTACTAACAACTGGGAGTCCCATATTAAAAAACAGCTAATAACTCAATTAACAATGTGATTAGCAGAAACAATGAGTTAGATAGCACGAAAGCACGGCATTTAATTCAATGCAGATTTTTAGTGGACATGGCATGGCTAAGGCAGCAGTGTATTAATTAGTGCTCTGAAGAGGGAGAGGAGAACAGGAAAGGGAGAGGGAAATTGGCAGGTGTAGGAATGAGATTAGACAACAACAGAGGATTTTTCTCTCCAGAACAGAAGTCGTGCAGAATCCACATCAGTCTCACTAACATGTTTTGTATAACAAAAGATCCATGCCACGGGAAGAGGCAGGGCAGTAAGGCACAGCTTGGGGAGAGGGAGGACAGCTCTTGGGGCTCGGCTGTACAGTGTTTCCAGGGAGTCGTAACCAAACAGCACCCTCCATTTCCCACCGTTGTTTCAAATGCTGCTGGCTATTTGTGGTGAAGTGCCTCCATGCTCAACCCTCACAGATATGCTGGTGTAACTGCTGCAGCTGCACAGGGAGACCGAGCCTACGAGCTTCTCCCGACTTTGCTCCAGTGCCTGGGTGCTCTGCTGTTAGTGGAAACTCAGTCTGGAGACAACGATGCTGTCCCCACATCCCACAGCCACTCCTCTTGGCTGTCGACTCTACATCGCTTCGGCTTGAAGCGTCCACACAGTGCTGAGTGTGCCGTGCACTGGGGCACACCCGTGTCCCCTCCTGCATGGGGAACTCGGTGGGCTGCCCAGGGAGCCCGGTCCCTCCTGGGTGATTTCTGAGCCCATGGCTCTGCCCTGTGTCGCGATCCCGTGGTAGGAGGCCAGCGCTGGGCTGGGCAATCGCTCAGGGCTCTTTTACGTAGCCTGCAGGGACATGAACTACGTGGGCAAACAAAGCGTCCGCTGCAGGACACGAGGCCCGGTCAGCCCCCATCCCCGGACGGACCCTGGCTCTTCGTACAGCCTCACTCAGGTCTCGGACGCGTTCTCTCACAACGAGGGGTCAGTTCACACCCTTGCAGACGGGGAAGAAAGCGGCAAGTGTGAAACGGCACCACCCACGCGTGTGGAGCGATCCCACGGGATGGGGCGGTGGCTCAGGGGCTGTTCCCCACAGCATCGCAGAGGGTGTAATTTCGGAAAATATCGCTTCTTTCTCTGGGTCTTCGCTGCCTCCACAGTTAAAGAGGCGCCCGTTGGAGGGCAGAGGAGACGCGCAGGCCGTTCTGAGCTCCACTTTTGACGAGTCGTGCGGGCTGAGCCGCTCCGGGGGTGGGGCCTCGCTCCCCGCCCGGTGCCCGGGGAGTGGGAAAGCGGGGGCTGTGAGTGGGGGGCAACGGGCTGTGAGGGGACTGCGGAACGCCTCGCCGTGCCGTTCTGGAGCTAGGAAAAGTGCTTCTTCCCCCGCCTCTTCCCCCCCGCCCCGGCCCGTCCTGCTCGAAAACGCGAAGGCGGCAGCGGAAAGGACGGGGACAGCTCGGAGGAGCCCCTCCTGCGGCGGGGAGCCGCCCTGTCCGGAGCCTCCCGGTGCCACCCGGTCAGCGGTGTGGGGGACATCGGTAACTTCGCCGCATGCACGTGAGGGGCCCGCACCGGGACGCGGTGACTACCGGCGGGAGGG